>CAKNWU010087259.1:0-10103 GCA_932072015.1 Andricus quercustozae | reverse complement strand
TAACTAATAATTAATATTAATACGTTACTCATAATTATAAGTTATGAGGTACCTTAAATATTAACTTCTTATGTCCGATAGAGGTTAAATATTCCAGCTCTGAAGTTTATAACTTTATAACTTGATTGCAATTAAGTTTGAGAGTTTTTTTACTTCAGCTACAGCATTTTTCTGTTTTAGAAAAATATTATAGTTTAAATTATTCATAATACCAATAAGAGGGTAAGTGCACAACATTTTCAAAAACGTATCTTTATTGTTTTGGTGAAGAATTTTGTGATTTTAATTCAAATATTGTACAACATTGATAATATTATTGTATGCAGAAAGAATATAAATAACAGCTAACAAAATAAGCAGAAGAGTAATTATGAATAAATCTATAAAAAGGCATTTTAATATACTGATCATACATTTATTTTTGACTTTTCTAACATTTTTAAAGTACGAAAAGCTTTTTTTTAATGTGTTGAATTTATTTTTCACTTGGAATTTCTTGCAGAATTTGTTTAAATATTGACTTTATTCAACAACAACAAATTATTGACGAAAACAATAAAGATACGTTTTCTAAATGTTGTACGCTTACTGCCTTATTGCTATTATAAATAATTTAAATGATAGTATTTTTAATTAGTAAAGAATGCTTCAGCTGTAAACAAATTACGTAACCTCTCCTAATATCGATTACAAATTTAGTATATTAGGAGTATATTCTAGGTTATAAGTTTTCATGTGCCAATTTTTAAATGTGAATTCTAGAAAAAACATGTAAATATTTTAATTTTTTTATAAATAAAACCTTGCTAAATAATTAATTCATAATAAAGACAGTAACAGTTTAATATGTGAATGTCTTTTTATATACTTAAACTTGATTGCAATCAAGTTCTAAAATCCTAAACCTTACAGCCAGAATATTTTGCCTGTATCGGAGATAATCATTTCATATTTAAGGTACATTATAACTTATAATTATGTGTAACATATTATTATTAATTGTCAGTTGATCATTTTTACCAGTTAATTTTCTGCACACAATATTATTTAAAAATAGAGTCTCCTTTTAACATGTTTCACTGTTAGTACGTCTATTTATTTGTAACACTCAGACTTACATTTTTCTTCGACACGGGGCCATGGAGATACCAATCGCCGCATGTATTTTTCCTTTTTAGTGTTCCGTAGCCTCGGGCTGAAACCCTTATAATTTCTGTCGGGTGTCCTTTCGTCGGACGAAAGGGCATAAGCACCGAAGTTTGAAATTCGAAAAGAGCATAAGCGTCAACATTTGGCAAAGCAAAAGGACATAAGCGCCAACATTTGGCACAGTGAAAGGGTATAAGTGTAAAAGTTTAAAATTCCGAAAGGACATGAGTAAAGTAAGTTGTTTTAGGAAAATTATTTCAAGAAATAATTTAAAAATTTTTCCATAACAAATTGAAAAAAAAATTTAAGTTTCAAAATTTTTGTTTCAAAATTTTTACTTTAATTATTTTTAATTTAACAATTTTTGGGAGGCGTATGCGAAAAGCACCGCCTCCACTTACCACTACACTTTTAGGCACGAGCCAGTGGAGCTCACGGACACGTCGCGTAAAGCTGTAGTGGTGAGTGGTGGGGCTGGCTCTTGTAGGCCTCTCGTTCGGTCTCCGCGTACGCTTATCATGACTATGTTTGTAGCTTAATAACAAGAAAAGTAATTAACTTACAAAATTTCTGATTATTGGAAATGAAAAAGTAACTCAGAAACTATCGATTGGCATATGAAAATGAAAATCGTTTTTTTCCGCATTAGGACCCTTTCTTCGCGGAAGGTCACATATGAGGATTATAACCATAATTAATACGGTTGGATCTGAGTACTGTACGGTAAAAGTAGGGTCCCAGTTTTTTTTATAGTAAGATTGTCATTAAAATCAATTAAATGAGCCTTAAATAATGTGCAGTGTTAGTAGTTTAAACGTTTTTTTAGAGAAAAGGCTACATGAAACTTCGAAAAAACGTTAAAATATAATAATTTGCTCTTTTCACAGTAATCCTTCTACACTTAAACAAACCAAAGATATCTTTTAGCAAACTTATCAGCCTTGCCACGCCTAATAAAAACAATTCTTCTAACAGAAAAATGACTGGATGTTACTTGACCCCTGGTGTCATGATCGTACCAAATGTGTCAATAGTTTCGAATGATCCCCTAATATCTTTTGCAGTAAATCAGTCCCAAGTCTTTCGTAAAAAATCCATCTAATGCCCATGTAAAAAAACTTGAGCTATGTGAAAATCACACATATATCTGGGAGTATTCCCATGTGCGTCATTTAATACGGGTTACATGTATCCTTTCTATTTGCGTGTGCGCATGTTCAACTTGTTTAAACCAATAAATTGAATAATTTGTATGAATCATCGGATTTTATTATTTTTCACTTCATGGCTATGACGCATGAATAAAAATTATTATTACAATACTCTAGAATTAGTATTTATAGTAAAAAAATTTGATGATTTATGTATGTCAGCTGATTATACTACTATGCTTTCTTTGTTGTCAGCATTAGCAATGACTGTGCTTGAAATATTTTGGGAATTTTTGTTTACCCCGTGAAAAAAATAGATATTACTATTGAAATGTTATTATCTTTTAATTATTAGTAAATAATAAATTAATTTAAAATTTAAATAATTAATTTAAAAATAAATTTAAGCTGCATTTATTTTGATAAATTACGTTCTTTTTAAGAATAATTTCTCTTTTCTTTGTATCCAGGACCTGAATCTTTGAATCAATTACTATTTGGTCCACTTTGGTACATGTTTATTCAGAAAAGCCAAAGAATCACATCTTCCAATTTATAAAAGTGAAAACCTTTTACTTCAGCCGAGGGTGTGATTGCAGTGACTGCAATATGAAAATAGAGTAGGAGAAACCTCCCTACAGTGGATAATCATCAATTAAAAATACTAAAATGTGTGTAAAATAATTAATTTACCTAAATTAATAGTTAAGACACTATACGTGCTCATAAATTAAAGTTAATATTAATCACTTTTCTTTTCTTTGTGCTCTTAATCAATAATTATCCACTGTAGGTTGCATTATCCAGTGTAGAGAGGTTTCCTCTAATTACAATTAACTTTGTACACCGAATGCGGGAGTTAAACACCCATTGACTTCAATAGATGAACTTTCATTTGTTTGAATAAAAGATTTTCTTGATTTAAAATCACACTTGACTATATCAACTACCTAATTTTTAAACACAAATTTCTTACTTGTTTCGACCAATAACAACTTTCCTTCGCTTAGCTAAAATTTCAATTACTGAAATAAATATGAATTTGCAACAATAATTTCATACTTTTGGTTGAGATAAACCCATTGCTTTGTACCAAAGTAATGTTCCATATGACACATTCAGTACGATCATTCCTTTAAATCAAAAACAAATTTTCACAGTTTAGAGATACGATTTTTAGTCATATGGTGAACATTGCTAACATTCTTTAAGCTACGAGATCTAATGTTGAAAATGATCCTTCAGGAGGTCCCCGAGTTTCAAATTAAACTCGCGAATGTCAGTACTTCTATTTAATTTTGCAAAGAAGCAAACAATTACTTTAGAATATATCAACCATCTAAAAAACCATTAATATACTATAATTAATGGTCAGGGTTTCGTATGATTTCCTTTAGAAATCCTTATCTCGAGGCTCAAATGCTAAACGGAAAAATACCCTTACTTCTTCTTTTATTGTAGTATTTATAGTCTATAAATCACGTTTGTGCTTGATCTACTTTCAATTTTCTTATTGGTTGTAATACTGCCATTAAAATTTCAGCAAATGTCGTTTTATAAGTTGAAACTTGAAAGAAACTTTTAAAAAACGTAGTTTTTTGAAAATAGCGATCGCAAGTATTTTCACAGCCATATTCGTATGAAGCGCAGTAAAATATTTTGATCAATGAGGTTTATAAAACATAAAAAATATGTGAACTTCGTTATTAAAAATGTTCAGCAAAGTTTTTATTATTTTGAGATTTTATGTATAAGAAGAAATAAATATTGTGACATATTTCCTTCTGTTTCAATCTAATGAAGGAAGGGTGCTCTCACATTAGAAGATAGTTTAAATATCTGAATATGTGTGTGTTCCTAGATATTTGAAATTATAAACAATTTTACTGTATACTGGAAACCTCTATACAGTAGATAATGAAATATACAGAAGATATTTATTGAATAAAAATACGAATGCATATCAAAAGGTTCTGAATAAGAACAATGTTCAGTACGAACAGATCCGAGATACGAATTTCCTTATTGGTACAGAAATTTTGGTATAAATAACTGAATCGTAATTAATTTTAGGCCAGTTGAATGCGTTAAATCACAGAAATAGCTTCACAATATTTTTTTCGTTGAAAAGTGATGTTTGCGAAATATTCAACTATCATTATTGACAGGTGTGTTATCGTAAAATGCGGTATTTTATAAGTCGAACTCACGGGTTAAATAAAATTATTCACCTAACCAACATGATTTTTCAGATTCACCACACAAAGAGTAGTTAGGCGACAGTTAGAATTCCAAATGTAAAAAAGCGAAAGTAAAAAGAAGAAATATTAGTTTTTATTATTCCAAGTAAATTAAAGCTGTTATCGGGTGAAATAAAAGCCGGGAAAATATGATTAAATTGCTCATGCCTATTTTCCTCTTTCTCAATTGTATTTTTGTACACAAAAGCGAATTTCTCAATGCTCTAAAAACGAAACCAAAGACTTTCAACGTATATTCAACTCCTGAATGCAAATTTGTCGGTATCTATAATTATCTTTAAATCTATTTTTATCATGTAATTCTTTTCTCTAACAATAATTAAAACTTTAGATAAATATGATAATATGTGTACATTAGGGAGGTCCAAAAATGCTTTGGCCTTTTTTTTTTAAATTTGTATTCATAGCACCTGGAAATTTATTTGAATCCACACAAAAAAAATGAGTTGAAAAAAAATAACATTTAGGGGTTCGTACTTCGTATTTCCCATAAGAGACAAGACATTTTTGTAAATTTTATTCAAAATCCTCAATATTGGATGAATCGAGTTGAAACTCAACAATTCTCTTCGCAATCAGCCAGGGAATACAAATCGAAACTTATTTTTAATAATATTTTCTTTGAATAATGCTAGAAAGAAGCGCTTTCTCTTAAATATTCAACATTTTGTCCACTTTTCACACGGAGCAAGACAATAATTAATGCAGTTTAAGAAACCTAGTTGTTAAAAAAATTAATTATTGTTTATAAATGTCTTTTCCTATATTAATACTAGATAGTTGCGGTTTTTCTGAAATTATTAAACTTTGCTTTCGCTTTTTATTCGTGAACAAATAATTGATAAATAGTGAAAACAATAATTTTTCTCAAATCTCTTCGTTTTTATGAATATATTTTTCTAAAGTAAAACAGATATTTTGAAATTGGTATCTGACTTCAATTCCCTTCTTTCTAGAAACAAAAGTTGTCATTGCTGTAAGTCTACAAGTATTTGCAAAACCACTTCTCCCACCTACTCTTTATTATTTCATTCTTTGTTTTTATCTCTACTGTAAGATAGCCTTCATGTTTAAATTAAAATTTTTTAAACAGTGCGAAAATAGTAAAAATATTTCACTTTAAAAAAATACAATATATAATTCAAGGTCAAAATACAAAAAACTTAGTTTTTGAGAAAATTATATTCGCGGATATTTTATGGCCATATTTTTAATGAGCGCATGAAAATACATCGATATGCGGCATTTAAAAAATATGGAAAATCTATGACCTGGCATTCGAACAATTCAATATTTCTACCGAAGTCGTGAGTCTGATAATGAAAAAAATGACGACGTCGGAGTTAAACGTGTTTTTATGTTAAAATTTAGTATATCATAAAACTATATGTAGAAATATGAAAAATCGATGCTTACTTTTGAATATTTAAAATTGAAATCAATTTAGCTGTATGGAAAAAACCACCCTGCAGTAGATAAACGAACATGCAACAATTATTTATTTATTAAAAACACAACTTTATAACGAAAGAAAATATTTATAAAAATGTTCAGTACAAATAATAAAAAATGCATGTGTGCTAAACATTTTTGTTAATCTTTTTCAGCGTTATTAAGCTGCAGTAATATTTTTGAATCATACACATAAAGAGAAACACAAATTAGGACACAGTACCCTGAGTTTCTGTTGCAAAGAAAGGAGAGTACTCTCACAGCAGAAGAAAATTAAAAAGTCGTCGTGAAACGTACTCCTAAATATTAAAAATTAAAACAAATATACTAATGAAATGCTAATGTATATGAATTAGGGTTAAGAAAAATAACAATTGTCGGCACTAACAAGAGCGAACTGCGACCTTGGTTCATTGTACCACAATTGAGTTACGAGGAGACACTCTCTTCATTTAACGGACATTTTGTCCAAAGGATACACCTGATGTCACGTTTATCTATAATTGAACTATAATTTAATCTTGAAAAAGATATGTTTTTCAACTATTTTTTCATTATTCTTGAAAAATGTATCATCGAGAAATATATATTTAATTGGAATTAAAAAAAAGAAAAAAACAGTACTGATTTTTGACGTTCCTATTTCGAAAAAGTCCAATTAGAAGTTTTATAAATCGATGGGACCAAACAAATAATTTAAGTTTTTACGTCTTTAATGTTTATTGCAGGTGTTTTGAAAAACATATCGCTTTTTTAGCACTTATTCGGATGAGGGCTTCTAATTTATAATTCAAACTATAGGATTTTTGTTTTAGTTATCGAAAATACTATGAAAAATTCCAGAATATAAATTTTTAACCAAACGACGCAAAATATGGGAATAAGTCTTAAGAAGCAATTATAGCTTGTAGAAAATCCTAAAAAATTTTGTTGTAACCCTTTTATGATATGACTTGTCATATTGGCTTTTAATTGACCATTATTGATAAATTAATAGCTACTCAGAAAGTTTTAAGAAAAGGTACATTGTTTTCATGATGTTTTAATTACAGATATAAAACTACTGTAGGTTAAAAAGTTTTTCATTGTAACAGAACACATAATTTGACATTTTGGTGGCCCCTCTGATTTTTTGCAAATCAAATTTTCGGAAAGACAAAAAAATAAGCTTGAAAAACACTGAAAGTGTCCATTTTTTTATTTTTTTAGGAAAACCTTCCTCTATGAGGAAGGAAATTTATTTGATATTTATGAGAAAACAAAATGCTCATAAAATGAGCACAAATAAATACATCCATAGTGAATACGTCCATAGTACTTCACAGCCGTATTTACTTTAGTCCTATGACACATGAATGAAAATTATAATTACGATCCTGTAGAATTGGGACTTACAATTAAAATTTTATTTAGTAGCTTACATAATCCTAGCATTATATGGATCCCAAGGCATCATGTTGAAATTAATTTATTAAATTTGTCAATGTTACTTTTTTTAGAAACACAACAATTCCGAAATACCTAGGTGTCAACATGTTTTACCATGGTTATAATACAAAGGTGTGATGATTTATGTATGTCAGCTGATTATACTACAATGCTTTCTCTGTTATTAGAATTAGTAATTACACTGTTTGAAATATTTTGAGAATTTTCATTAACCCCGTGAAAATAAAAATAGATATTGCTATTAAAATAATATTATCTTAGAATTATTAGTATTGCATTAAACTTTAAAACCAAAGCTATTATTAAGTTTTTAAATTCCAACTATTCACATTTTTTAAACTATGATGATATTTTTCTAGGCCAATGGAATATCAGTTTCATTTTAGGCTGCATTTATTTTGAAAAATTGTGTTGTTTTTAAAGCAATTCTCTCTATTCTTTAAATCAAGGACCTGGTTCTTTGTATCAAATAATATTATGTCAACTTTATTACATGCTACTTTAGAACAGTGTATCGCATAGTAGGATCAAAAAATATTGATTTTCCAATAAAAACTCCATTTCTTTTCTTCCAAGAAATATTAAGTTAAATTTAGGGTACGTTTTTTTGAGAGTTGAGAAAAAGTGAAAAACTTTTACTTCAGGAGATGAACTTGATTTGTTTAGAAAACATATTTTTATGATTTAAAATCACAGTTAACTTTACACGGATATAAGTCGCGAGGGATTAATTCACGGAACTGCTCCTTAATTTTGTAACTAGCGTTTGCCGTGAAACAAAAGCATGGATTTGCGACTTTGTATCGCGGAGTCCGAGATCACACAGTAATACGAGAATCTGAATTTTAATAATAACTGAATTTCATTTTTAACTTAAATTAAGTAAATCAATTAATTTCAACTATAAATTGGTCTTAAATCCCGTGTCTCTGTCTGAAATATGAAGTAATACAATGAGCAACTGGTAGGTATATTAACTTTCGATTGATTTTCAGCCGTGCGATCTGAAATTCATTTGGGCTAGCAGAAATGCGTGCGCGAACTGCGATGCGCGAATACTTAGGAAAAATGTCCATTGACGCGTAGATATCGGTAAGTTGGAGATGTGTATATTTAAGTCGTTTGTGAAACATTTTTACTTAAATAAAAAAAAAGTATTTAAAAACTGGTTGAAATTCAGAAATTATAAAAAGCCAGTGTTGATTGATGCCTGTTTAAATCTATGTGTTGGATATGAGCGTCGGTTGTGAAAAGTTTTTTATGACTTAATGCTGAGACAAATTCCAAGGAATACATTATCGTGGAGGTAAAGAAAAGTTCAAGTTTTTACGGGAAATGAATTTCCGTACCTTATTTTTATCATTTTTCTCATATTTATACGTAGGATATGTTATAAACTCCAAACACATTAAGTGACGGTTTGACGGGATGTCAAAAATATTTGCGTCTTAAATTAACCTAAAAATTTGATTTTACGTGCATAAAGCGGTTGACTTTCAACGAAGCGAGTAACTGGATGTCATATTACAATCATCAGTTGAGTTTCAACCGGCGAATGATCCTTTTGGTTACATCTGAACTTGAACCTACTTTTTTACTGAAATTCAGATTCTTGTATTACTGTGCAAAAATCACAAAGTTGTGCTGTTGTTTCACGGCAAAAGCTACTTATAAAATCAAGGAGCAGTTCCGTGAATTATTCTCTGGCGATTTCTGTCAGTATATCAACTTTCTAATTTTTAAACACAAATTTCTTACTTATGTCGATCAATAAAAACTTTCCTTCGCTTAGCTAATACTTTACTTATTGGAAGAAATATGAATTTGCAACTATAATTTCATATTTTTGGTGTATATAAACCCATTTTTTTGTAATAAAGAAATGTTTTATGGACACATTTGGAACGATCATTACTTTGAATCAGAATCTTTTTTCTTAGTTTAGAGACACGATTGTTTGTCATATAGTAAACATTGTTAACATTCACTCAGCTGAAAAGATCTAGAGTTGAATAGAAAATGATCCCTCAAGAAGCTTCCGAGTTCCAAATAATTCTCACGAATATCAGAATTTTTATTTAATGCTTCATAGAAGCAAACAATTACTTTAGAATATAGCAACCAATTTCAATTTATCCCTGTCAAATTTTATGTATTAAACGGGCGTTATTCAAAAGTTTTAGTGCACTTTTTATAGTTTTGTGATTTTATATATAAAAAGAAACACACATTGTGACACATTTCCTTCAGTTTTTAACCAATGAAAGAAGAGTGCTCTCACATTAGAAGATAGTTTAAAATTCAGAAGTATGAGCGTATTCGTAAATATTTTCAATTATAAACCATTTTACTGTACGTTTAAAACCTCTATACAGTAAAAAATGCATTGTACAATAGTATATTGAGTAACGAGCGGGTTATACACTATTTTTCATTATGAATGCGAGGAAAATCGAGGTACTGAATAAGATCAATTTTTAGTACGAATAACTTTAATTAACTATTGTAAAATATACTCAAAAATACCTATTCGTAGGGTAATGGAAATTACAGAAGAAAAGATATGGGAAGTCTAAAGTGGATTTATGCCGGGGAGATCATGCACAGATCAGATATTCAGCTTAAGACAGATCCCAGAAAA
>CAKNWU010087253.1:0-11026 GCA_932072015.1 Andricus quercustozae | reverse complement strand
TTTTAATTACATTTTTCGCAAATAACTGCCGCTATGCTGAGAATATTTTTTTGTTCATTTTTTGTCTTAATTACCCTGTCCTGAATGGCAATGACAAATCCTTCCGTCACTGAGCTCTTATGCTCTTATGCTTACACAGTGGTCGCGTTTGTTGGGCATGACAATAGTCATCTCTGGATGCTTTCCAGAGGTACCATCTATCACTCCATAGGATTTTTGTCGCTCAAAATCACATCAAGTGAACAGATGCATGTTTCACATTCTTCCATATTGCCTTTCCTTCGTGCCTCAGCTTGCTATACTTACAAATCTTGGTTGTATAGCTAACCTGCAAATTCCGGTTAAGTGGACAAGCAATGTCAATGATTTTGACTGTTCCACCCTGTTTCTCTCGCATCACGATGTCAGGTCGATTTGCTTGGATACAATGATCCGTTTGGATAGTAACATCCCAACCTAAGATAAAATCATCATTTTTCAAAAAAAGCTCTGGAATGTATCTATAGAAAGGCATCCCTTCTGTTAAGAGTCCTAGGCTTAGGGCAAGTGGTTGATGTAGAATGCCCGACACCTCGTTGTGTCCGTGTGTATATTCGCTCTGAGCCATTACGCGGCAACCATCAATAATGTGCTTGATGGATTCGTTGGTATCTCCAAATAATCGGCACCGGTCAACCACGTCTTGATGCAACACTTGTTTGCTATACTTTCTGGTGCTTTGTTATTTCTACGCGGGCGGTCATATTTAACCTTTCAAGGTCAGAATTAGACGACTCGATGAGCCCAAAGGATTACGTGAGAACAGGGATGGCAAAGGTGTTGATTTCCCTGATTATTTTTTCCAAGTTAAGAGAACTCTTCAAGATCAATCGGAGGCTTGTAGTGATGTCAGTCATTAGGGTTTTCTGAACTATCGTATGCTGAACACCCTTAGATTCGGGAATACCAAGATATTTATAAGAATCACCCTCAGCCATTTCCTCGATGTCATTGCCGAATTCGTTTTCTATCTCTGCGGTCCCTAATTCCCTCTGATGAAAATCACTATTCTGCATTCATCTAGTCAGAACTCCATGTGGATATCATTGGAAAACTGCTTTGTGACATCGATCTCTTGCTGCAGTTAGTGGTCTGAACTAGCTATAACTTCTGGTCACCCATGTATAGTAGATGTGTCACTTGATGACCATCCTGATTAGCATGTATTCTGAACCCATCAGACATGCTATTTAGTGTTGTGCTAAATGGGTTCAACGCGGAACAGAACCACAGGAGGATTCTCCTTGAAATATATCCGTCGCAATGCGCATTGATCTAGTTATCCTTGGTTGTGCATGATCATAATACTTGATTCTTGTACCCCAAAGCATCATCGCACGACTAAGGTACTTAATGATGCGTGTGCAGATTTGGTAAATTTTCAAGACTTCAAGCAAACAGTCATGCGGTACGGAAGGAAATGCTTGCTTGTAGTTAAGGTATGCCGTGCGCAAGTCCCGTTAATGTTTACCAGCTTGAGTAATGGCAACAACCTTTACAGCCTTGCGAGTTTTTATAACATCCTTTTTGTTCTTCTGTAAGGATCTCATTCTCGTCGCAATGAGAATAAACCGTATCTGCAATGATAGCTGTAACATTTATGAATTGTTGGAAGGCAGGCTATCGGCAGCATATACGTAGTGTCTTTGAGCATGAGGCCTGGCATCAAATCTGGGTGTTCAATGATCTTCTGATAACACCATGCCAACGCAGGATGCATACTCGTCAGGTACATATACCAGAACTAGTGCACCATGTAAAGACATGAAGCTTTCTATTTACTTGCCCTTTTCGAAACGAAATTGATGCTGTTCATTTTCCACAAACACTGGTTCAGTATATCGTCATGGCTTCCAATTTAGGGATTTAGGTGTCTTGCTGGTTATTCTAATTTACAATCAGTTCACGATAGAACCTTCTCTCATCTGCCTGAAAGTTTATATTTTGTTGCCATCTTGCACTACTTTTCTTGTAACGACGCAGTCTAGCAGTAAGAACATCAATTCTCTACCGCTGGGAATCTGACATCCATATCGAGCCTGATCTTCTGTGGCGGATCTCGATCCCTTTCTGAGGCAAAGACTTCCTTTGCAGGCCTAGTTCTGCGGCCCAACGTTCTTACGGTTACTACAGCTGTACCATACAAAAGAGTTTGCACCTCTAACGCAGTTGATGTTTCGTTCAAATGCATAGATAAAACCTTGCAGTTCAGGTGTCCTATTAGTGCACGCAGATCCTTTGTGATGCTCATCTTCATCAATGGCCGCTGCTTGACCGTCTAAAGCAGCTTCCTCTAACTGATGTTAATTGTCGATGTTGGTCCACGTTAAAGAAATCTTCTACTAAATCTCCATTTCTCAGTCTTCTGAGATAAGAAGATTATTTCCGCTGTCCTTCATCTTACCGATGAGTCGGCTGCATTCGGTTGTTTAGAGAAGTTGTAGGCTCCGGAAGCTACGATCTTTGTTCCTTAAATCAACCAATTCCGACGCAACTGGAACGTGTAAGTCATCCTCTTCTGCTCCTTCTGACAAAAAAAGGTAAGCAAGAGCGGGAAATATACGCAAGATAACATCGTGAAACAATGTTCCTTGGAGTCAGGTCTCTAGCCGCGGATGACCTCACGTGAAAGACGGCACTGTTAGAGATGAAGGTTTCACCTTTGGATACTTTTTTAGAGCTACCAATCTTTGTAGAATTTTATGAGGAACATTGTTGATGGACCAAATTAAGTGATTCCAGAAAAACAGACTTTTTCATCCGGTTCGCGATGGAACGAATGCTGACTTGGAGTAAGGATTATTTTTGTGAACCCTGATATAATATTATTGTTAGTAATTTATTTATCTTGTACTTCTATTTCTCTGTTTTACTGTTGCTTCCTCCTGACTATCATATTTTCAGTTTAACATTTTATTATTTGGTTGAAAATTCATAGAAAATTAACTTTGTGTTAAAAAATTCATATTTTGGAGTTGAAAATTCATCTCACATCTTTCCTTGCTCAGAATTCAACTATTTTGTCGAAAATTCGTCATTTTTGGTAAATTCAACTGGTTTTAATTAATAATTAGGATCGTTTTTGGTTGAAACATCTGATATTAAATTATTCGCTAGAAATGCATCTTTCTTGGTTAAAGATTGAACTACTTGGTTAATGGTTGAACCCATTTGTTAATAAATCATTTATTTATCAAAGGTTCATCATTTTAAGTGAAAATTCAACAGTTCAACTATTTCTTTGAAAATGCAACTTTCTTTGAAAGAGGATTAATCTTTTTTGTTTCAAAATTCGACTATTTTGATAAAAATATAATTCTTATGTTAAAACTTGAACTATTTTGATGAGATTTTACTATTTCGTTGATAATTCAAGGATTTTGTTTAAAAAATCATCGCTTTTGGTTGAAATAAAGGAATAAATTTAGGCCTGACATTTTTTTATTCCCATTATAAAAGAATCGATATTGAAAATGTTACAAGATAAAAATGCTGATGTTTGAATATTAATATCTAGGGGAAAGGAAAAATTAGTCGCTGAGGAATCAGGGAAGTCAAGGAATTTGGAGAATAAAGTTTTTTGGCCATTATAACATTATAGTTTTATATTATGAGAAAAATTTAATTAATGTTGTGGACGAAAGTCATCTACCCGTATTATTTGAAAATTGTTGAAGATTGGCCGCTTCCCACCTAAGGGAGATTCCTCGATTTCTTCGGTGGTCATCTCTTGAACCTCGCCGCTGCCCATGTGTATTTTTGCCCGTTTTCGCACGCCAGATATCAATGTATATATTCCACGAAGGTGTCTGTTATTTTCCACGACTATTGCAAATACTTCACCACTAGATGTTGATAATACAGTTTGGCTTCCTGTTGGCATGGATCCAAGGAGCTGATTTTTTTCTCTCACTTTAATTGGTGCACCGCAAGGAAAAGTGTATCTACGAATTTCGAAAATCCGATTCGGATTCGCGTGGGGAATAAGCCGAACAGATCTTAGTTCTTTTGTTGTAAATCCTTGTAGGTGTAAAGAAAAACGATTGGCAGGAGGAGACCTGGACCTGGCACGACGAGAAGATTCGGCAGGAGGAGGAGGCCTGACCGGAGGAACCGAATGAGGTATGGCAAGAGAAAGTGTCAAGTTAAGAGAAGAAGAAGGTCAGCTATGAGGAACACCAGGACTAGAGTCGTTATCAGGTGAACGCTCTAACTCTCCTTTTTTTGTTGAAAATTTATCTTTTTCAATTGATAACTTAACAATTTGTTTCAAAATATATTTATTTGGTTAAAACCCCCACCTTTTTGAGCTGACAACGGGACTATTTTGTTTAAAAATTAATATTTTAACTGAAAATTTAACTACTTCTTTTCAGATAAAAAGTTAATATTCTAGGTTAAAAATTTATCTTTGTTGAAAAATTTCGGTTGAAGATTTATAATTTTAGTCAAAAATTCATTTCCATTTTGAGAATTTGGATTCCTTTTTTTGGTAGGAAATGAATCTTTTCGGTTGAAGATGTAACTACTTGTTTCAAATTTGTACTCTGTTCGTTAAAAATTCCATTTTTTCGTTAAAGATTCATCATTTTAGTTGTAAAATGTCTTTGGCACGTAGGACTAATCAAAGCAATTAGGAATAGTTGGAGTTAAAAGTTTTAAGCTCTTTCATTAGAACAACCCCATTTTTTTAATTTTTCATCAATATTGATCACTATGAAAACTTTTAACGCAATAAAAGATGTATTTTCATTTTGCAAACATATGGTACGATTTTTGTGTCAAAAGGGACAATTCAAATTCTATTCTTCTTTAGCACGTACATTATCGATTTCCCCAGAATCAATTCCAATTAAATTTGTAATCATTTTAGACAAACTGAAATAAAGTTTGAGAGAAAATAGCAAACGGGATAAAATTTATATTAAATCGCCAACATTTTGATTTGCTTTCAGATTGAAGAATGTACATAAAATTATAAATATATTATAGTATTATATTTATCAATAGAATTGAGCATAAACGTTAAAGACAAGATGAAAATAGAAACGATATAGTATTTTTTTCGGTCGTTATCTGAGAGATTGTAGGCGTTAAACTTCTCCTGCTCGGATATTTACATTTCATTAGCGCAATCCATCGTTTATGTGGAAAATTTAGATTGGGTACTCCTGGTTGTCTTATAGGTTATTTTTAAACAGATTTAAATTATTTCAAACAACTTTTGAAAATTTCGAAACATTCAAGAATATTTCAAAGATTTCTGATTTATAACGGGAAAGTCGGGTCATAAAAATAATAATTCTGTATTGGAACATAGATTTTTTTAAAAATATCATTCTTCTAAATTATTATTAAAATTCTTTTTCTAAAATTCCCTTCCCATGTCAAAAATTCCCTTTTCCAAGTCAAATTATATTTCGATACGAAAATTCGCTTCTTGAAAATGAAAATTATAATGCTTCGCGGATATCCCCTGTTCCGAAGCAGAATTAAAATATACTAATTAAATTAGAAATTTTCTGTCTTAAGTCAAAAATTAACTGTACTCATTTATAATTATAATTCTTTACGAAATTTCCTGCTTAAAAGTCAAAATTATAATTCTTGACTGGAATTTTCTGTCTCAGTTGTCAATTTTTTTTTCTACTGAAATTCCTTTTTGCCAATTAAATTATAAGTATTATTTACGGAAACTCCCTGTCTCAAACTAAAAATTATACTTCTGTACTAAAATTCGCTGTACCATGTAAAAATTAAAATTGTTCACGGAAATTTCCTGTTCTAAAGTCAAAATTATAATTCTTCACGAAAATTCAATGTTTACAACTAAAAATTATATTTCTTTACCAATA
The DNA here is from genome assembly GCA_932072015.1 of Andricus quercustozae. Taxonomy (NCBI): domain Eukaryota; kingdom Metazoa; phylum Arthropoda; class Insecta; order Hymenoptera; family Cynipidae; genus Andricus; species Andricus quercustozae. The sequence continues at coordinate 5,132 of CAKNWU010087253.1, read as the reverse complement.
TTCTGCGCCGAACTTAAAATAATAATATTTTTTCGAAAATTCCCTGTTTCAAGTCACGATAATTGACTCCTGATGTGAATTTTTGTTTATATTTCTTTTATTTGCTCCATATTCCAACTTAGAATTAGATAAATATATGAAACCACTTCCAATTTGTTTATCAGTACATTCAAGAGGAAAATCCCTGTCACTGAATCCAATTCCCAGTTTTATCAGGCCACTGTCCGATTTTCCAGTCATGTACAGACCCTGAAAATATATTGAACGTGTAATCTTGTGTAATTCCTTGTAATATTTTAAAATCCCATGTAATCTATGCAATACCTTTAATCGTGTGGGATCCCAGATAGTATCGCGTAATCTGTGGTCCCCTTTAATCCTTTGAAATCCGGTGTAATCTCTACGATCCCTGGGATCCTGTGTAATTCAATGAAATCTTATAAAATCCCATATAAATATAAATTCACTTCCTTAAAACAAAGGCAAGTGAAAGTGCTTCGAGTAAAAATATAACTTACAAGGAGGCGGAGTAGAAACATTTTGAGTAGGGGAAAGTGGGGTATGGTGTCAGTGCGGGGCACGGTGACTCTTGTAACCAATGCTCATGTTTATCATTTTCATATTAGTTTTTTACGTAAAATAGTTTTTTTTTAGTGGTCAAGAAAGCTATTTTATGTGAAAAAATTAATATGAGAATCATTAACCACCAGCATTATTTGCAAGAGTCACCATGTCCCGCATTGACACCATACCCCACTTTCCCTTAAGTTTGATGTAAACTATTACATTGAATGGTAAATGTCAGTATTTCTTTCCATTTTCGCATTGCAAATATGTATTGGGGTTTTTTTTGGCACGACAGAACCCGATTTTGAAGTTTATTTTGTTAAAAACTAGGTTTTGATGCACTTCCGGAACAAACATTAACTAAACTCGAGAGTTCATTATTCACGCAGACTGCGTGAATGAAGTAATTTATTGTTTGTTCGCCTCATATACCATTTTTATTTGTAACTTTCGATAAATTAACAGCCTAAAAACACAAATAATATTAACATTTTATATTTGTTTTCAAAATGCGCTCATTGCGAAAGGCATTATTGCTTCAATGATGCATTAGAACATCGCGAGAACATGGAATTCTGAAGTGTATTAAATGTACATTCAAATTAATTATTGCTATATGAGAAGTTGTGGGCTCCTCAAGGTACGATTAGGGCTCCTTGAGCCAACCAATTCCGACCCAACCGGAACATGTACGTTATTCACTTCTGCTTCTATCCTGGAAGGTAATCTACAGCGGAAAATTTACTCAAGAGACTTCTGACAACACTGTTCTTTATAGTCCGGTCTCTAGCCTCGGATGACTTTACGCGGCACACGGCATAGTTGGAGATGAAGGTTTTACATCTGGACACTTTTTTCGAGCTACCAATCTTTGTAGAATTTTATGAGGAACAGTGTTGACGAAGCAGTTGAAGTAATCCTAGAAGAACAGCCTTTTGCATGCACTCAATACTTTTATCCAGCACTCATATCAGCAGGAGGTAATGCATGTATCCTTAAATTATCAGTACGTTACCGAAAATAAGCTGTGTCACTCCAGTGCTCACTGGGATTCCCCCAACGTCCACAGGTATTCCCTGCAAGTGGTATGCGTCTAGCTCATACGCAGGATTCCCCTATTTCTACAATACCGCGCCGAGATTTCCTGCACTGAGACACCGATGTCTAAAGTCAATCGGAACTCTCTTTCTACCATGTGAGATAAACAGCGAGATGCATGAGAATTCGAAACCAAGGTTTCAAAAAGTCTCTCTTTCTATTCTGTGAGTTAGATAGAGAGAGTCCGATGATGGTTGAAGAACAATTCATTGTTATCGCATTTCGAAACTGAGAGATCCAATCGAAATAGAGGAAGAAGATATCAGTGATCTAACCTCTAGGTTGAACTCTGCGCATGCGCAATCTAATACATTAGCTTGAATCAGCTTACATTTTATCAATTTGAATTTCGCGCGCTCAGACTATATGGCTATAGTGAAGAAATTAATTCATAAAAACAAATCAATTTAAAAAAAAAATAAAAAAAAGTAAGGTTTAGTGCATGTCAGCCATCTTGGAAAGAACCTAACTCGGTTTTGAATGTATTATATATCAAAAACTCGGGTATTATGCGTAACTGGCAAACCCTGTGATGCATGCCAAAACTAATTAAACAAAGATAAAAATAATTAAGTTAAGTAAAAAATAATTAAATGAAGATAAAACTAATTAAATTAAGTAAAAAATAAGTAAACTAAGATAAAATTATTTAAATAATTTAATTATTCTAACAGGATAGGGAATGGGGATTAAATACTCATGGTTTTATTCGTTTAATCTATATATTTATTCAACAACAATCTTGCAATATTTTAATACATCACATTCATTATAAAAAATCTCAACCTAGATTTATAAAAGTATTCACTTATATGTTACATGTTTTTGACGCAATTTATTTAGAATTGCTAGGCACTCAGGGCTTTGTAGTGAATGGTTACTATTAATACAAAATTGCAACTCATATACAAGATCGTTTGGATCCGTATGAAGCAATATACAACGTTCAAGATAGGATAGCTCCTCCTCCTCCTCCTCCTCCTCCTCCCCCCTCCTCTTCATTCTCCTCCTCGCCTATCTCTTCCTCCTCATTCTCCTATAAATAAGAGTCCTTAATTTTGACTAAGTCAGTATAGTATGAGACACCAACGCATCAACATGTTTCGTAAGGAACGAGAAATGCTGAGTCAAATAGCAAAAGCTAGTGATGAAATGCGACGAAAATATCGTACGTTTAAGTTGGGTAAAGAAGCTTTCGAAAGTATTTTGAGAGAGACTTTTAAACCTATAGTCACACCACTAGAAAAACTAGTAGATTTATCAGATGTATCAATCAAAGAAAATAAATTTATGAGAAATAAAATTGAAAAAGATGAAAAGGAAGATGAAAATGAAGAAAAATATAAAGAAGAAAATGAACTGATATCTTCTTCCTCTATTTCGAATGGATCTCTCAGTTTCGAAATGCGATAAGAATGAATTGTTCTTCAAACATCATCGGACTCTCTCTGTCTAACTCACACAATAGAAAGAGAGACGTTTTGAAACCTTGGTTTCGAATTCTCATGCATCTCGTTGTTTATCTCACATGGTAGAAAAAGAGTTCCGATTGACTTTAGACATCGGTGTCTCAGTGCAGGGAATCTTGGCACGGTACTTGTAGAAATAGGGGAATCCTGCGTATAAGACAGACGCATGCCGCTTGCAGGGAATACCTGTGGACGTTGGGGGAATCCCAGTGAGCATTGGAGTGACACAGCTGTTTTTCGGTAACGTTCTGAGAATATAAGGATACATGCATTACCTCCTGCTGATATGAGTGCTGGATAAAAGTATTGAGTGACGTCATCAGTTATTTACACGCGATTGATAAGGTAGGCTCTTGATATAGCGACTGAGGCTCCATCTGTGGTTGGAGGTGTGCATTATCGATGGTCCCTGATTTATCGACCTATGGTAAAATGATAATATAACAAGTTACCGACATACCTGTTTTACCGATTGATGGTAACATTGCTCCCTACCTTGCCGACTGATGATAAAATGTTCATATAAAAAATTACGGACCTCCCTGTTTTACCGACTGATGGTAACATGGATCCCTACCTTACCGACCGATGGTAAAATGATAATATAACCATTACTGACCTCCCTGTTTTACCGACTGATGGTAACATTGTTCTCTACCTTACCGACACATGTTAAAATGATAATGCAAAAATTACCGACTTACCTGTTTTACCGACTGATAACACTAAACTGTTTTACCGATCGATGGTCACTTAGCACGGTACAGAACCTTTTAATGTTAACTGAGCAGGGATCCAAGTTACCAGCCTCACTGTTTTACCGATTTCCCATGGAACAGAACCTTATAATGTTAACTTAGCAGGAATCTGCATTACCAATCTTTCTGTTTTACCTACTTAGCATGGAAAAGAACCTTAAAATTACCGACGTATCTATTTTACCGACCGATGGTATAATTCTATCGCAGCAGGAAACTGCAGTCTGTAGCTTAGCACGGAACAGAACCCTCCCTTTGTCGGTGGCGCCATCTGTTGGTGTCGGTCGCTAGCGACGGTGGCGCCATCTGTTAGAAAATGAGTTGATAGCCCCCCAGCCCTACTACTGATCTTTTCAGTTCATCGGAGTCTAATTTTATTGTTAAGGGGAACGCTTACTTACTTCTCTTACTTTGAAAACTGACTGATAATTTAATTCTCAGTTTACAAAATTATTAAATAAAGCGGTTAATACAAATTATTTTATTTATATAGACAATGAGATTCTCCGAACATTCTTCAGAACATACGAGGAGATATTTAAATTCAAAGAGGTGCATCCTAACGAGAGAATAACTATCCAAAGATTGGATGACTATATTTATTTCGTTTTGGAAACCGGAATCAAGTATAAAATAGGTGTGTTTTAATCACACTATAATATATGTAATTTATATACTTTGTTTACAGAAATACTAAAAATAGAATATTTTTTTCTTATTTTTCTACTGGATTGTAAAATTTCTATACCAAATAAAGTAAATTTAAATTTATAAAGGCCTCCAACCAAATGAAAAATTGCAATTTAAAAAAAAATTAATTTCGAAATTTCCAAAATCAAAAGATAATGGACACCAAATTTCTTGTTGATTCACACCTGTAATGATTATCGCTGTGCGCTCTGGCATTACATTTTGTGAGAGTGAATGAAAAAGCACTCTTGTATTCAGATGTGGACGATTTCACTCGCTCCCGTTTGATATGGCTTGTGTTCAGTCTATCAAGCAGGATGCATGACTCATAAGGATGATATGAAACCACTAGAACGAAAAAAATTAAAACTAAAATATTAACAGGTAAAATGACAATGAACGACGAAGAGTATCGAGTTGTTACGGAAGCAATCAAACGAGCTAACGAGATGGTGGAAATCTGATCATGCCTGAGTCTGAAACCCATCAGGACGATGGATTGGAGGAGACATTGGATGAGGACCTTTTGTTGAACGATCAAGAGCCAGAA
>CAKNWU010087090.1:0-12366 GCA_932072015.1 Andricus quercustozae | reverse complement strand
TTTTCTTTGAGTCGAGATCGAGTGAAAGCATTTGATGGGTGCCCTTAAGACTCACAAATTTCCGCCTCGTAGGATATCCCGAGGGGTTATCCCTAGGATGACCCAATATATAAATAGGATATTCTATTTATGTGAGCGAATCTATTGTATTTTTCGATCAGGTCTTTTCTTTGAGTCGAGATCGAGTGAAAGCATTTGATGGGTGCCCTTAGGACTCACAAATTTCCGCCTTGTAGGATATGCCGAGGGGTTATCGCTAGGATAACCCGAGGCATAAATAGGATATTCTATTTATGTGAGCGAATCTATTGTATTTTTCGATCAGGTCTTTTCTTTGAGTCCAGATCGAGTGAAAGAATTTGCTGGGTGCCCTTAGGACTCTTAGGAGAGTCAATAGCTCGCAAACTAGGCGCCATTGGCTCAGGTATTTGGAGACAGAGAGGGGCACAATCACGAATATAAACATCTGACGACCGCGATCTTTATGTTGGTACGAAGTTAGGAGACGACAACACCTAGTTGCCAAGAATCTCACGTCCGCAGCATCCGCCTTGGCAGTGCCAACTGCTGGTATCGTGACCCATGATACACTGGATTCTAGTTCTAAATGCTAAATGCTACTCCTCTCAATCCCTCTCTATTCCTCTCTCGACTCTCCACCCGAGAAGATCGGCGAGTTGTGTAATCCAATAAACATACCTAGAGAAATTAGTAAGATCTTGCAGACTTCTAGAGAATGAAGGTGGAAGAGAACGATGTCTTCGTTTCGTTAACAGTGATGGAATGGCGTTATGCATCAACCTGATATTCGAATTTGTCGCAATTTGTAAGGCTTAATGGTTACAGCATGGTTATTTTCGTATACTCGGCTCGACGAATCGGCAGCTCCTAATTTGTAGTTTCGATCCTCAGTTCCATTTTGCCTAGAAAATTCCCAGATTCTGAACATTCTCAAAATTTTAGTGAAATTTCTGCTTAGTGAGGGCCCACACAAACTCCGACTCACAGGGGGGGGGGGGGGGGGTCACAGGTTTTGTGACGACTTGTGACGTGTAGGGACTTGTGATATCGCACATGGAAAATATAAATGTGAATACAAATTTTTTGATATGCTTAAAGAAATGGAAATTAGTGATTTTATTTTACAAGCATCTAAATACAGACTTCACACTCTTTCCTCTATTCTCCTCTTTACTCCTTTTTAAAGAATTCCTCTTTTTCGAACGGAATTAATGGAATCCAATAAGAAAGTCTAATTATTTAATTTTTAATTATTTAATTAAATTATTTAATTAATATATTTAATTAATTATCCACTTATTGTCCACTTTTCAATTAGAGTGAGGTAATAGTTAATTTAATTTTAAAAAAATAATTGTTTAAGCAATTTATTATTATTTGTAATAATATTCTCTTTAAATAATAATGTTAGAAAGTTGTAGTTTTTTCTAGAATTTTCAACTTGATGTCCACTTTTAACTTAGAGCAAGGTAAAAATTAGCAAAATTTAACGAACATGATGGTTTAAACAAATTAGTGTTGTTAATAACTCTCTTCTCCTATGGTAATGCTAGATAGTTGCGGCTTTTTTTTTAGTTTTTCCATTTTTTGTCAACTTTTCAATTAGAGTGTGCTAATAATTAATTCAAATTATAAAACAATTGTTTAAACAATTTATTATTATTTTTAATAATCTTCTCTTTGAATAATGCTAGAATGTTGCGGGTTTTACTGAAATATTCAACTTTTTGTCCACTTTTCACTTAGAGCAAAGTAAAAAGTAATAACATTCAACAAACATAATTGTTTAAACCAATTAATATAATTTTAATTATATCTTAATATATTATTACAGTTTATACCTATCTTCTCTTAGAGTAATGCTAGAAAGTACCGGGTTTTTCTGAAATTTTCAACTTTTCTCTGACATTTTAGTTACAGAAAAATAATTAATAATAATATTAATTTAAACAAAAAGTAACTACTCTAATAAAAATTTACATGTATATGTGATGAATTGAAAAAATTTGAAGAATATTCTAAATATCTGTTTTATTTCCGAAAAATATATTTACTAGATATTTTAGAACATATATATTGTCCATCACCCCCATCCCTTTTCTAAACCCTGTATGATTCGGTGGCTCTGTCTTTTTTCCACAAATTCTTTTTTTAACGTCTCCGATAAAACTGTCACATATACTTTATACGGTGTTGGCATTAGTGCCACTCCTTTATAATTCTTAACCTCCTTCCCTTTGCCTTCCTTCACTATTGATATCCTGCCCATTCCTTTAATTCTGTCCCCCATATTTCCAGACTTCATTTGGAATCTGATATATTCCAGGAGCCTTTCCATCATTCATCATACCTAATACCTTGACTACTTCCTCCCTTGTAATGTCCTCCTCCTCATCTGTTTCGCTACCATCTTTTCCTCCTTTCCTAACATTCCTCTCTACCCCTCCTAGTAATTCCATAAAACATTTTTTCCATTCTACCATCTCAATATCCTGGTTTACTCTTTTCCTTCTTCTTCTCACCCTATTTACTACCTTCCAAACCTCTTCTTCCATCATAGCCTTCTTCGCTTCCTCTTTAAACCATTTATTTTCCTCCTCTTTTTATGGATCACACAACTCAGTATACTCCTTTTTTCTCCTATATTCTTCTCCAGTACATGTCCCTGTTCTCCATTTTCTTAATTCCCTTCTCACTTCCTTCTTCTTCTGTTTACATTCCTCATTCCATCCACTTCTATCCCCTCCTTCACTAACTTATTTTTTGCTTGTGCACTCTAATACTCTTTTTATTTCTCTCACCATTATTTCCATTTCCTCGTTTGCATTTCCTTCCCTAATTTTGATATTCCTGACTTGTTCTTTAACTTCCATTGTCCAATCCCCTATTCCTGCTCTTTTTACTTTTGCTTCCTTTTTAGCCTTATTGTTATTACCCATTTCTCCCTCTACTGTCACTTTTATGGGAAAGTGATCCGAATCTATATATGCCCCTACCTCTAGTTTCTTAACTTTCTCCCTTACCTCGCTGTCCACTACCTCATAATGAATTACCGTTCCCCTCTTTCCTCCTGAACGTGTATATTCCCCTTCCTCATGCCCCTCTATACTTCCATTTAGGAGAAACCATCCGATCTCCCCTAGGCTCTTTAATAATTTATTTGCCTCCCCATTCAGTAACTTGTCTTTGGATTTCCTTCCTCGCTCTTCACCCCATTCCCTTCCTCCTCTATCTTCTGTTATCGCAATAAAATCTCCTCTTATTATAAGCCTAATGTCTTGCTTATTTTCGTCCATCAGTTTTCTCATCTCCTCTGACTTCTCCTTCATATCACCGTTCACCTAGACCCCCCACTATATTCCACCTCTCTCCTCTCATATTTATCTCTTCTACTATCAATCCTTCTTTGTGTTCTTTCATCTCCTTTTTATCCTTCTCTGTTATACATTTGTTCCTTACTCTCATCACCATTCCTCCCATTGCTCTGCCTTTTTTATTCTTCCTCTTTGCATTTTTAACTTGCCATTTGTAACCTCTTGGTAATATTCCCCTTACTCTTTCCCAACCCTTTTCATCTAGCCACGTCTCCATCATTACTACTAGATCCCATTGTGTCAAATTTCTCATAAATTACCTATCCTTTCTTTCAAAGCCTGCCATATTCCAGTAGCATATTCTCCAATATTCCCTACTTTCGTTTCTCGTCTCTTTTTGTTTCCTACTATTGGGAAAATCATACTGATCCCGATAAAAGGATATTAATTTTGTCAACTTGTCTAGTATCTTTAAGTATACTTTAACTAATAATGACGTACAAAATTAAGACACATATATCACAATAGAAAAATATTATACGATCCGGGAAATTCAGGAATTTGAAAACGAAATTTCGCTAGACACCCTGATATAAGAAACAGCTTTTAATTTTGGAAATAGTTGTTAACTCGTTTCCATAGAAGTAACTTTCTCCGTGTATATTTTATATTAGTTATTCTAAAGAATTGTTTAATTTTAGATTTCAAACAGAAAATAGAATATAGCTGAAACTCTAAATTCCAACCGAAATTCTTATTGTTTAGCTAATTTCATTACTGACAGAACAAATTCTTATCAACAAAATCACTATTATAAAACTCATTCTTCTTAATTAAAAAAAATAAAGAAAACTTATACATCTATAATTATGTGCAACTACATTTTCATTTGAAGTAAAGGAGAATATATAAATTAACGAAAAAAATGAAAATACAAATAACAAATGGGTTTTTATTTAAATCTTTAATTTACATTAAAGCTTTGGTAAATTATTACACATTAATATACAAACAATAGAAAATGAACATTATCTTAGAGAACGTCGATCATGAGAATCTTAATGTTTCAAGGGATTTTACAAGATTGTATGGGACTTTAAGAAGTTTTATTTGATTTTAAGAGATACCAAAGGATTTTCACGAAATTTTAAGGATTTTAAGGAATTTTCAGGGCTTTCAAGGGATTTTAAGTGATTTCGAAATATATCAAAATAAGTCACGGGATTTTAATGCAAAAGGTACCGAAGTATTTTCAAAAATTATGAAGGATCTCAGGGAATTCTAATAATATTTCGAAAATTTGAAGAGATATGAAGGGATTTTATATAATTTCACGGAATTTCGAAAAGATTTCAAAAAGATTTGAGCAAATTTCAAAGGAATTCCCGATGTAATAATGTAATATTTCGAAATATTTCACAAAACATCAAGGATTTTAACCGTATTTTAGAGATTGCAATGGATTTTGAAGGATTATAAAAGATTTTAATGGGATTTCGAAGATTTTAAGTGATTTCAAAAGATTTCACGAAATTATAAATGATTTTAAGGGATTTCCACCGTTTTTAAAGCATTTCAAGGGATTTCGGGAAATTTAATATCTTAGAACAATAATTGGAAAGAGGGAACTTACGTAACAAGTTATTAACCCCCCCCCCCCCCCCCCCGGGTAGTGTAGGGACGCTCTCTTCGCGAATATTGCTTCTTTAATAGAGCCTGATAATATCACTTATTTTTATTAAAGCTCTGAAAAATTAAATACATTTAATTTGAAAAAAGATTTTTGTTCTATATTAATTGATGACAACAAATAAAAGGCTATATTATCTATTTAAATCGACGTCTTTTTTCTGTGAATCAAGTAATAGGATTTCGATTTGAAAGTTTTTTTGCAATGGTCGCAAGGGTATCGTATATCAGAATGTTTTTGAGTGATGTGAGTATACAGTAAACCTTTGGATTTAAAAGTTTTGTCACATTTATCGCAGGTGTAGGACGAATAACCTGCAAAAATAAAGAGAGAAGGACATTATGTTTTTTACTATAAATAAACCGAAAAAACTGTTCATTGAATAATTATATTCAGTGCACATTAGGATGGCCCAAAAAACAAAATTTTCGAAATTTTTTGCGCCCCCCATCCCATTTTCTTAGGTTTATTTTTTTAATTCTGTCCAAACCGTGAAAATGTATAATAAAGTATAGGCAATACTTTCATGATTTTATGTATTTATTAATTAATCTTTTATCTTTTAAACAATTTTTATTCACTTGAAACATTTTATTACAATAGATTATCGCGAATGAAGGATAATTTATTAATGCTGTGGTCTATTTAATGAAATTAAGGGGTATATATTTTTATTTTACTTGTTTATTTATTGTTTAATCAATTTATTTTTGTACACATATAAATTTTTAACGGAAAAGGCTCGAATGTCGTACTTTCTTGGTAGTTTTTTTGTCAAGTTCAAAAGTTTAGCCTAAATCTTCATTTTTCCAAGTTACTTTTTATTATGCGAACAAGTTATTATCTTGCAATATCGCGAATTATTGGTATTTTCTTGATGATATTTAAACATTTATTAAAAAATTTTCAGAACTCGGTATTAACATTTATTAATTAGGCTTTAGCATTCAGAAAAAACGTTTCTCTAGGTTTTTCAGATCAAAAGATGCATTCAAACAATTATTAATTGTTTAAAAAATAAATAGACAAATAGAATTAAAAAATTCACTCTTACAATTCATTAATTAGGATAAAGCATTAAGGAAATGCCATTAGTTTAAACAGTAAAAAGTAAGATTTAGTCTAATCTTTTGACTTAAACAATGGAAATAATAATATCCACTCTCAAAGTTCATTAAATAGACTACATGATTGATAAAAAAACCCTGAATTGGCGATAATCTATGGAAATAAAATTGTTCAAGTGAACAAAAATTGTTTAAACAATAAAAAATTACTTGAAAGATACATAAATTCTAAAAGTATTCCGCAATATTCGACAAAATCCTTATTGCAATTGCATGGGTTAATTTTTGGAGCACCATGAAAGGAAATCAGAGGGGTTGAAATAAAAAAATTAATGATGGATTCGTATTCCTTGAAGAGTTTTTATGCGATTATATGCCCATACTTCATTGCACATTTTCACGTTTTGAACGGAATTTCCAAACATGTGTTTTTGCACTTTTTTGGGGAACCTAACAAAAAAACCGCTAAATTTTTTTTTAATTTTGTTTTTTTGAGCCATCCGATAAACAGTACATTGATAATCAAAGTTTAAGCAGCCTGACATTATTCTCCCATTTTTTGAGACTGAAAAAAAAATCAAGAACTTTTCAAACTTTTATATCGTTGCCTCTGCACTGGGCGCATATCGCAAGGGGGCCCAATTACACAAATAAATCACCTAATAAATGTAGAAATTTTATATTTCACATAAAAATATTACAATTTCAGACCTCGGCTTCACGATACTATTGACATTTTGTGATACTTTTTTTTAATAATGCAACTATTTTACTACTACTTGAAAACAAATGACATTAATGCTAATATTTTCGCAAATCGCACGTAATGCATCTATTTTTTTACTTTGTCTTTAAATATATTGTCAAATTTCTTGGCTGATCAGCTGAAATAATATATCCGCAATCTCAAAAATCAAATTTCAAAAGTGTTTATAATTTTGAAGATTTCGAAAGATTTTAAAAGTTTTAAAGAAATTTTAAAAGATATTACAAATTTCAAGACAATCTTTACAGGATCTCCAAGAAATTTAAGGATTTACAAAATTCAATGGATTGCAAGGAATTTGAAAGATTTTAGGATATTTTACGAGATTCCGGGAAATTTTGAGACTTAAAAAATTTCATGGGATTCAAAAAGGGCATCAATGATATCAACGGATTTCAAAGACTTTAAGGGATTTCAAAGAATTTCAAAAAATGTCTAAAGAACTTTGCGGAGTAAATGAAACGGAATAAAATTTTAAGAGACTTCTACAGATTTCTACGGATTTTATGGGGTCGCAGAGGTCTTCAAAGATTTCAGCATTTTTAAATGAATTTTAAAAGATATTAAACCTTTTAAGACGTTGTACGGGATTTCACAAGATTAAAGGAATTTTAAAAATATCAACGGATTTTAAAGAATATAGTGTATTTTGAAAAATACCGAGCAATTTAATAACATTTCAAAGAATTTTGTAGGATATTGAAGGTGGCCGATGGACCGGGAAATGACAGTAAATTTATTTCTTGACCGGGAATTTTTGAAAATTTCGTGAGAAAAATCTATCCAATCACTTCAAATATCACAAATTTCATATCGAATGATGTAATGCAATTTAAAATAAGTTCAATTTTAACTTTTTTCCACTTTCATTTTTAAGCCTACATTTCGAATTTAAAGAATCTTAAAATGCAGTTTTTACCTAAATTCCTAAATAATAAAAAATTAAAAGCGTTTGAAAATTAACAATAATTAATTTTACTAGACGATTGTGAAACTGTTGAAAATTAAACAATTTACAGATATTAACGTTAAACAATGAACTATTTCAATTCGAAAGCCTTAGTAGTGAAACAAACGTAAACGTCCGATTGACACTTTACAATTTTTGTTCGATTTTAAAATAACTTGCAATTAATAAATTTATAATTAAACGCTTTTATTCAATTTCAAATCGCATTAAAATATTGTTTTAATCTAAAATATTCCAGTTTTAACCCATTGAATTTGAAAGTTTTTAATTAAAAAAAAAGAAAAAAATTTAATAATTAGAAACATTTGACTCTTTATTCAAAATGAGTAATTATAAATCAAATATTCAAAACCAAACAATTTGAAACTAAATTGTTCGGACGTTAAAATTTTAATTGTTGCAATTTGAAAATCTTTAATTTGAATTGACTAAATATATAAATAATTTAACTTCTAGTTTTAAAAGTGTTTAGTTAACAATTTTTTTAAATGTTTCTAAACTTATAATTTAAAATTTTGCAGTTTAACGACATTTAATTTTAAATTATTCAATTGAATAGTGTTGAAAGTTTCCAGTTTATACGTGTAAACTATTTAGCGGTTGAATAACAAAATTTTGAATTAAAAAAGTTTTAAGCTTCAAATTTACAAGTTTAAAATGAAAAAAAAGGGTTCAACTTGAGTGCTTTAATTTGCAATTTAGTTTTGATTACTTTAAATGAAAAAAATTGTAACCTTAAAAGTCCGAATTTTTTATTTTCAAAGATCGTGAAAAATTTTTGCGAGTCGAGAAATGGATGAGAATTTTTTTCCTTGACTGAAACGGCTCCCTTGTTTATAGAAAACTTCAAGAGATTAAAAAATTCCTCAGGAATTTCAAATGCTTCGTCAGGTTACATAAATTTAAAAGATTTCAAGAAATTTTTGAATATTTGAGAGATTCAATGCTTTTCAAAAGAAATTAAAATATTCTACAAGATTCTGTAAGTCTCTAAAAAATCGAATTTTTCCAAATTTCAAAGTATTTGAAATATTGTAGGGTATTTTAAAAGATTCCAAGGCATTTAGAAAGATTTTAGAAAATTTAAAAGGATTTTAAAAAGTTAATATATACCTTACACCTATATACCTATCTACCCTATACCTGTATACTAGGGTGTGCTAAAAAAACGCAATGTTTTTTTTTATGACGCACCCCTAAACTTGTTCTATTTGGTGAAAAAATAAATGCATATTTTTCTTTTCTTTTTAAAATAATTTTAAACCGTGGTCCTGGGGCCTTAACGTGTCCCAAAATGATTAAAAGGATTAATTATTGTTAATTTTCGTAAATATAATCATAGTTTGCCAGGGAATGCAACTGTTAGTACCATATGCTCAGGAAAAAAAGTTGACCCAATTAGACCAAAAATACTACCTCTTGTTTTCAAAAACTTCCCTTTATAGGGGTTAAAATATTATATCTTGAATTTTAAAGAATTTATGCGTTATTCGTTTGATTTCTTGGTACGTAAATAACTTAATAAGATACACGAAAACGACAAATTACTTTTTCACAAAAATTACCCTTACAATAAAAAGAGGATCCTTCTTAACTTCAATAACATGCTGAACTGACGAAATTGAATTAAATTTAACTTCAGGTACGATTTGCAATTTTTTCACTTCTCAAATAAATGTTAAGTTTGAAAACGATATATTTCTAGGGATTGGAAAAAATGCTATACTTTAATTTAATTTCGCCAGTTCAGCATGTTATTGAACCAATGAATAACGCATAAATTCTTTAAAATTCAAGATATAATATTTTAACCCCTATAAAGGGTAGTTTTTGAAACCAATGGGTATTATTTTTGGTATAATTTGGTAAAGTTTTTTTCTGAGCGTGTGGTACCATCAGTTGCATTCCCTGGCCCCAGGACCACGGTTTAAAATTATTTTAAAAAGAAAAGAAAAATATTCATTTATTTTTTCACCAAACAAAATTAGTTCAGGGGGTGCGTCATCAAAAAAAAGAACATTGCGTTTTTTTAGGACACCCTACTGTATACCCATCCACACACTATTATTTTTCAACCGAGCAATTCACGCCTACCCCGAAAGGGTATAATAATAAAAGGATTTTAAAAAGTTATCCAGGATATCAGTGATATTTAAAAGATAGCAATGGATTCCAAAGGAATTCTCGAGAATTTTTTGGAATAAAATAATTAAATGAAATTTCAAGGGATTTCTTCGTATTTTAAGAGATGTGAAAACATAACGAATTTTCAAGGAATTTTTAGAGAATCTAGTTCAATTTTGAAAAAAAAAAGATTTTTCAACTAAAATAATAATCATCAACCGAAAAAATGAATTTTTAACAAAGTTATTCCGCTTTTAACTAAGTAGTTTAATTCTTAACCAAAAAAGGTTTTCCAGCCGGCAAAGTCAAATTTACAGAATAATTCGAGCAAGAACTGATTTAAATACCCTGTAAATTCCAGATTTTTCCGTTGTTCTTTCTATGAGGTTTTCATCTTGAAAAATATGGAAAACCTCTAAAGTGTAAAGTTAAGAAGTGAAATTTGTCATATTACAGATCAATATGTAAAAAGAAGCTCAAATTTTTAATAGAACTAGCAAAAATTAACCGTTTGTGCTAAATTTCATCATGTACATAAATGTCACATTTTTCTTACTCTAGAATTTTAAAAATAAAATCTTGATATAAAAGCAAAATAAATTAATAAATTGATGTGACACTTATAGGAAATTCAAATCAAATAGTCGAATTTAATCCTACCTTGATGAATAGTTGATCCGGAAATACCTTAAAAATTCATTTTTTATGTTTTTTAAATGTTTAACAAAATATTAAAAGTGTCAATAAAAAAAATAATCTGCCAATTTTAAAGAATTGTAAGCAATGGAAAAATTGTGTCATTCATATTGAATTACTGAAATTTCCTTGCTATAATAAGGAAAATTCTGTAAATCATATGCAGCGTTCTCAAGTTCCCAAGAAAAGGTTCCAGTATTTAAAAAATTGCGCCACATTATTTTACAACTATTTTTCAAAATTTATGTTACTATTGATACAAATTTGAATTATAAAATGATTCCGAGGCCTGTTTTAATGTAATGTTTGATATAAAATACTAAATAAATATTCATATATACTATACCTTGTTTTATGAATTTATTCTTCCAAGAATTAATCAGTTTTGCCTTCAAGTTCAATTTTTGTTCTCGAAATGTGCATTTTTTTACTTTAAATGATCTGGATTTCAGTTTCGGTTCTATTTTGGATTTCGGTTGTTCATCAACGGGACTTGGGATCTTTGATTTCTCAGAATCAGAAGTCTTCTAATAATAAAAATAAAAATTGCAACAGAACCATGGAAATTGTTCTTAGTTTTTGAATAAATAATCCGATTTTCTTACCTCATGATGTTCGTTCTTATCAGCAGTTAACATTATCTTTGTTTTTTTAAGAAGATCAACCTTTTCAATCAGTATTTCAATATCTTCATCGCTTTTCAATAAAAGAGTTTTTCCTATTTTTATTCTGTCTAAAGTATCTAAAGTTTCACTGATGTAATTTTTTATTTGATCTTCCTTTTCCCGAAGACATTGTTCCACCTGTGTTTTATATTCCGCGAATAACATTTTGATTCTGATATTCTCAGTCTTTAACTTGTGAATTTCTTGGACGATTTGATCTGTCGAAATAATTAAGTTATATAGGGGGCATTCCATGTCGATGGCAACAGGGTAATCGATTTTTTTGTTAGTGTATAGCAGGGATCACAGCGCAAAATGAGCTCAAAAAAGGGGAAATAGGGTGATTTTCTCACGAAAAACGGGAAAATAGGGGAAAGATTAAACATTTATTTTTATATCTCAAAAAGAACAATCTTTTTATAACAAATTTTATATTTTGAAATAATTTTCAATGATATTTCAATAATTTCTACCATATAATAATTTATTTTTAAAAATTGGATATACTTAGGTCGTTGGAAATCCATTCACAGTGATATTAAAGAGTCTGAGAAAAAAATAGAATTAGTTAAATACAAAATTTTGATATGATTAACATCGTTCTCAAAAATATTTAGTTCCAAGATTCGTCATTTCTTCCTTACTATAATTAATACTTTCAATGTAAATTTAAAACTACACTCTTCAGTAGAGCGAAGTCAAAATGCTAAAATTAATCGCATCGTTTGAGCTGAGGCATAACGATTTGCAGTCCGACATCCAAAACAAGTAAAGAAAAAAAAATTGAAATCGGTTAATATCTTCTGTTCTCACTTTTAAAATTACAATATTTAAAATTTTGAAAATTGAAAAAAGATTTTGCCTTATTCAAAATTCGTTGAAAATGTACAAAAACATGTTTTTTGGATTGATTCGAACCTGAAATTTCTTCAGCATGAACCAAAGAAACATGTTATTATTTTTTATTGATGGGAAACATTTTTTTTCGTGGTGTATATAACGTCCCAAAATTGCAAAAAAATATGAAATCCCAAAAATCTTAAATCGCGACAA
>CAKNWU010087009.1:0-25734 GCA_932072015.1 Andricus quercustozae | reverse complement strand
CTCTATGAATTCACGGAGTTTGCTGGATTCAAGGGATTCAAGGAATTTGAGAAATTCAAGGAATTCAAGGAATTCATGGCATTCATGGCATTCAAGTTATTCAAGGAATTCAAGGTATTCAAGGAATTCACGGAATTCAAGGAATGCTCAGTTTTCACGGAATTCAGAGAAATCACGGAATTCAAGCATTTCACGGAATTCAAGGATTCGAGGAATTCACGGAATTTAAGAAATTCGCGGAATTCAAGAAATTCAAAGAATTCAAGAAATTCACGGAATTTACGGAAATCAAGGAATGCACGGAATTCAAAGAATTGAAGGAATTCACAAAATTCAAGGAATTCAAAGAATTGAAGGAATTCACGGAATTTGCGGAGTTCAATGAATTCACGGAGTTTGCGGGATTCAAGGAATTCAATGAATGCAAGTAATTCACGGAATTCACGAAAATCAAGGAGTTCACGGAATTTAAGAAATTCGCGGAATTCATGGAATTCAAGGAATCCACGGAATTTGAGAAATTCACGGAATTCAAAGAATTCAAGAAATTCACGGAATTCACGGAAATCAAGGAATGCACGGAATTCACGGTATTTACGGAATTCATGGAATTCAAGGAACTCCAGGAAGTTACGGAATTCAAGAAATTTACGAAATTGAAGGAAATTACAAAATTCGACGAATTCACGGAATTCCGCGAATTCCGTGAACTGCTTGAATTCCCTGATCCGTGAATTCCTTAAATTCCTTGAGTTCCTTGAATTTCATAAATTTCGTGAGTTCTGTGAATTCCGTGAACTCCTCGAATTCCTGAAATTCCATGAACTGCTTGAATTCCCTGAATTGCTTAAATTCCATGATTTCCCTGATTTCCTTGAATTCCTTAAATTCTTTGAGTTCCTTGAATTCCGTGAGCTCTGTGAATTCCTTGAATTCCGTGATCCGTGAATTCCTTGAATCCCTTGAATTTCGTGAATTGCTTGAAATTCGTGAGTTCAAAATATTTTTAAATAATGTATTAAACCGGAGAGTAATAATCACTAAACTTATCTGCTGTTTGCCGTGTAAGTATGCGTACTAAAACGAGGGGCCAACTCAAAAAACAGAGTGGTTCTTTTAGACGACCATCACCAGAGTGGTTGTTTTAGATGATCACTCAAAGAAAGGTTTTTTTAACATGCAGGTATCGATAAACTTAAAAGAAATGCAATCCACGTTTTCTTCTTGCATAATTAAGTTCACAGTCCGAATATATATTATACGCTGATGTTACATATATACCCAATGCCGAACGTGAACCTAATATTCCTCGTTGTGGACCTTCTTATTTTGCTGGCAGCTCTCTTTCGCCGGAGAAGCTGCCAAGCCTACTTTTGCTCAAGTACATGGATATGGACATGGATAACATGAGCTTATTCGGCTTATTCTCTTCACGAATCTGTACCAGCAATTTTAGTTTCGAAGATACATTTTTCCTGCGTTAAAGCAATTCATTTGCGAGTAAAAAATAATCTCTTTGTGCCCCTGCCAACCCAAGAATGAGAAATATGGGAGAATACTGGTTTAAAAAAATAGACTTTAAGTGATCTCAAATCGAATCAAAATGTTACACTACCGTCGGAAATTGTCGATACGATTAGCGAATGAGTTGTAGCAAAAATCTCAAATTCACACACCACAGTCGCTTGAGTAGCAAGTCTGGCCATCTGCAGTGACTGCCGACTGAGACGCGACGCAGACACGCTTGATCATTTCTGTCAGACTGAAACTTGACATTTGAGACTTGGACATTTTCAGGCGTATCTCAAGAACCCGTTGAGATGTTTAAAGTTTTATTGGCTTAATTTAAACATAAGACCTTAAGGACTGTTTTTGGCAAATTGAAGATTTTTGCTACAACTTTCCTAGGTCATGCCATAAGTTGAAGTCCAGGTAAAAAACTCGAGAAATTCTTGCATTTTTCTTTAAACATCTCACGTGGTATATTCTCTTCAAAAGATAATAAATATCTCTATTTGAACCTAGTCGACGCGTAATTTAATAAGCTTTTTAACGCATTTTGAACAGAATTTCTCGCTCCTTTTGAGAACAATTAATCACGTTGCAAAGGCAGCACTGATTTTGAATAGTATTTTCGCTGATCGTCCAGACAATTTTCTTAGGTAGTGTACATGTAACTGGTAATTATACATTAAAAAATCAATGCGTGATGGTTCTCAAATAAAATATCAAAATCGTTCGTCTTTGTACCAGTCAATATTTTTCGGAAACATTTAACAAACATTTGCTTTTTGTCCCTTTAGGAAAATATTTTAGAAGGAAAATTATTATTGGATTATAATGATTTACCTATAATAATTTTCCTGTAGGGGAGAATACCCTTCTGTGGGTAGGATGAAATTCCGGAGCGTTTAACTGAGTCAGTTTGTAACAATATAGAATGATTTTCGTATTCAATAGAGGCAGTATATTAATTTAACTATTGCTATAAACAAAAATAATTTGGCTTCCCCAGTGTTATGCTAGATGGGCTAATCTAACGGAAATTCCGTAATACCAGACAGAGCCTTCGTATAATTTAATTTAATAAACAAATAACCTATTTACAAATAGCCAATTATAAGTCTTTGCTCCTGATGAGCCATGCAAAAACATTTTC
This sequence comes from Andricus quercustozae, assembly GCA_932072015.1. NCBI lineage: Eukaryota > Metazoa > Arthropoda > Insecta > Hymenoptera > Cynipidae > Andricus > Andricus quercustozae. Next base: position 23,075 of record CAKNWU010087009.1, on the reverse strand, counting down.
AAAAACTACGAACTTTCTTCCGACTATTTTGTCTTGAACCGAAGTTGCCATGGAAATTATGTTTTTTAAATTCGAAAAAATAAAAAACATAAACCGAAACATCAAACCCCAGCTGATGCTGAGTATGTACTTATGAAGCCGACAATTCCTCAGGGTTGAGAAGGACTGAAATGCGAATTTGGATTGGTTTCGGACAAGAAAATGTTAAATAAAGCTTTTCCAGGAACGTTCCTGAAAAAAGTTTCCTCAATATTGCTGGTCAAGCTTTCCAGAAATTTCCCAGGGAAAAATTTCTCAATGTCGTCAATCTTTCCTCACAATGTTGCGTACCAATTCACAATACCAGTACAAGAGTTCTTTAAACAAAAAATTAATCCTCTATTTCTTCTTGCAGAATTAAGTTTCCAGTGCCGCTGTAACCCCAATGGCAAACGTGAGGCAGGTATTCCTCATCGCAGACCTTCTTCTGCTTCAGAAAGGTATAATGCTCCTGAAGAGCCGCCTCTTCGTGCCAGGTCCAGGTCTCCTCAGACCTGGATTTTTTCTTCTAAAGTGCTTGGATATGGACTTGGACAACTTGGACTTATTCGGCTTATTCCCTTGAAGAATCCGCAACGGCTATTTGAATTTCGAAGATACGTTTTTCCTGCCAATAAACCAATTCGATCGCGAACAGGACATAATCTCCTTCAGCTGCTGCCTACCCAGGAACAAATTGTACTATCAACATCCAAAGGTGACGTTTTTGCAATATTAAAGATTGGTGGATTTCTTAATGGAGTATATAATCCTGGTGGAAGACGGGTCAAAATAAACATAGGAAGCGGCAATATTCTCAATTTGACCCCAGGAGAAGTCGCGGAATGTCCAGTAGGCGAAAGTAAACCAATCTTTCCGTGGAATTTCAGTGTCGTAGTTGTAAAAAACGATTCACTTCACCGTTAATTCAGTTAAAAATAATATAAGAATAAACTATTATAATATTTGTGATCCGAAGTCGGCTCAAAATGTTACTTCTAACACTTTGAGCCGACCCGATATGAAATCGGGCACTGAGTCGATGGTCATGTCACGAAATTATTTGGGTCTGATATATATTGTTTTCCAAGGAAAAATATGAGATAAGTATTTTTTTCTTTGACCAACAAATTTTGTTTGCGTACTTATGGATATTTGAAGAGTTACGTGAATTGTGGAAAAATTAACGAAAATTTTCTTCAAAATGTTGTATCTTGGGAACATACTAATATAATTTAGTTTTCTTTTCAGTAGCTTGTTGTGCCGGCCATGTTTCGAAAAAACTTTGAGGTCGATTTTCTCAAAGAACCCACCTTTGATTGATTTTTTTTTTAGATTCATTGTACTATGAAGGAGATATCTTAAAGTTTTGTCCTCGCTAAACTAGTCCGTTTTATAAAAAAGATTATCACTTTTTTTATATTAACCATTTCACGCTCTTACAGACAATGAAACCATATTTTTAAGTGAAAAAGTTGACGATGTAAAAACAGATGAATGTACTACAGGAAAAAAGTAAAATCTGAACATATAGAGATTTTATTTAATATCATTTCGTCATTGGCAATATAATGCAAAATAATGTTTTAAATCAGATTATTCCAGAGATTGCAAAAAGTGTCCTGACATTGAAGCTGTTCACAAGAAAATAATATACAGTAATTCTAGTAACCCATTTATGCATTTGCAAGAGATAGGTATTTTATTAGCACCTTTGATCCCAAACAGAAAAATCACTTCAGGTGACAGTGTTTGCAAAAATTGTTCTCGTCGAATTTTTGCTAGATTTAGAGTGTCTTCGAATCAAGAAATTACCGTTGACGAAGGACCAAAGTTGGATGCAGACATACGTGAAAATGAAATGAAGGATTGTAAAGATGAAGAATTTCAACCAAATGTCTATGTGCAGATTGATGAAATAAATAATACAATTTTAGACAAGAAATTAAATATCTCACCTCTGCGAACTCCGTACAATATCGAAGAAAAGTTGCGTAGTGAATCGACGACTTTGCAAGTAGAATAATTTAAAAGACGATAAAATTTCGTTTTGAATTTGCCTAAGATACAATTATTTTAATGAATGAGTCAAAAATTATTTAGCTTCAAATTTAAAAGATTGTTTTAGCCTAAAGAGCTTTTTGCAATTTTGAGTTCAGCTCTTTGCCAAATCTACAAACACATTCCTAAAAATTTGTAACAATCATGAAATCAAGAAAAAATCCTACTTTCTAAATATAAATCAAGAGCAAGATTGAATATTATGTAATTCCTGAGTATTCATACAAAATAATTACTCTTGCAATGTTAATTTTTGGGTACCAAAGTCCGAGATTCGTCGTTAACCCAAGCGCTAAACTTTATTTTTTTAGACGGTAAAACTTCAGATTCAATTAGGTATACAATTGAATATAAAGGAATCTCAAGTTGCACCTTATACAAAAATGAAGCTTAACTACGAATCTCCGACATTTGGCTTCCAAAAATGTATACTGCACGAGTAAATATTTTCTATGAATACCCAGCAATTACATAATATTTCACTGTGCTCTTGATTTAGATTTATAAAGTAGGATTTACTCTTGATTTTACGATTTTTCCAAATTTCTAGAAACACTTTTCTAGATTAGGGAAAGAGTAATATCTTTAAATTTTTCGATTTTTCGATTTATTATTTTTAAATTTCATACAATGTACAAATATTATTCTGACAAAGTTGCAAGCAATTACAAGTAATATTTCAAACGTTTAAAATTACTTATTAATTGTTGGAAAATTGTAGATGTCAAGTTTTTCATCAGGAATATCAAAGTTCTTGCATGGAGAATAATGGATGGTCAAAGTTAGAGGGTCAATATTTAGAGAGCCAGTCCGTTCTTTTGGATGGCCTAAAGAGCCATCCAGAATTTTTTTGACATAGTCGGAGAGGCTCTCATTTTATGACCAGTCTGACTGTTATAAGAATGCCAGAAACACTATCAGGGATAAGCAAGGTATCCTTTCTGGATGGTCAATGCGATTATCTTGTTTTCACTCATTTCGACAATCCATGGATGAGCAAATGACCCACCGCGGAGAGCCGACGTAATTAGTTATCGTTGGCGTGTTTATTTAAAATGATTGAATGTGTAATTCAAATCTTCACAAGAAATAATAAATGTAAAGTGCATAAGAATATTAGGAATAATGTTACATTCATATTTAGGATGAAAAGATATTCCTTTCTTTAAAATTAAAATCGGTCATTTATTTTTAAGGAGAAAATCTAATCAATAATTAAATTTTACTTTATAAGTCTTCCTTGTGAGCAAAGAATTATTTATAATAACTTTACTCTCATTATTTGCTTTATCTTAACCAATCCGGTTGTCGACGCGATGCATGCAGCGCGAGTTGGAATTGGGAGCACCGTGGTTTAGTCTCTCGAGCATTTTCGGAGAGAGTGAATGTCATTGAGCCGTTCAGCGTCACATTTGCTGTTTATTGAACTTAAACATGTTTTTCATAATTTAAAACTGCTTTTCGCTATTTCGAACATTTGTGGAGAGTGAAGTGCATAAGAATTTTCTACGTCAAATTTGATGCTTCCAAGGGATTTAGGATTAAGGCGTAACTGGACGTTCAGCTATCAATGTGTTGTCATCGTGTCGTTTCAAACTGAAAACGTGTCAAAATTTCAGCATTCATTGATGGTGCAGAAAGTAACGAGATGTGGGACATTGGTTTCTGAATGCACTTGAATGTTTGTAATTTTAGAATTCATTGTGACACCGTGCCATGTCCTTAGCCTCTCGTGCTCCAAAAAATATATTGTCAATGTGCACTGTTTTTGCATATCAAATTATGTCTCATACGTTTCACTCTCCACAAAGAATAAAAAATGCTTTCAGAATTCACGTATTTCATATAAATTTTCAGGTTTTATAGGTTCCACTTAATTTTATAATTTCCAGTCTCTTATAAGAAAAAGACTGGAATAAGTAGGAAAAGGACAACAAATATGGAAAATTTAGGATAATCAAATCGACCCCTAAGGTGGCCAGGTCGCCTGTCCGAGGAGATCAAGTCGACTATCTGATATGACCAAATCGACCCTCTATGATGAGCGATTCGACTCTTTATAATAATCTCCGTCCTCTGTGATGATCGGTTCTACTCTCTATGACGCTTCAGTCGTCCTCTTGTTTCAACCTTCTAGAGATAGTCGCTTTAGCCATCTTCAAGGGCTGTCCTATAGTTGAACCTGCAATATAGTCTGTCTGCACATCTAGATGGCCCAACTGACCTTTCATTTTTCTCGATATGGATCCTTTAGCCTGCTTCAGCAGCACATTTGCACAAATGTGATTTAGCGTCGGGTTTCTCGGTAATTTTCTGTATTAATATTTAGAATATCTACAGCTCTGCATATAAATAATTGAAATTACCCTTTTGGTTTAGTTACATGAATAGAGCATGAGCGATTTCCTCAAAATCGGTACACAGAAAACACCGGGGACTTTCAGAAAACCTATTTTTTGCTTTGCCCACTTCGACATTTTATCTAATTAATAACAACAATTTGACCTTTAAGCACACATGTAATCGACCTCTGATGGATATAATTTAATGCCGAGAACTAATCTACAAAATATAATCGCAATTAGAATAGATATAATGACTTCATAAATATCATTTGCAGGTTATGTACCAAAATTGTAAGCATGAAGGCGTATTCACATGCAAGAAACTTTTCGTCTTAAGTCATCAAGTGGCTTCACTGTGAATGTGCCTTCATGTGGTTTAGTTCAAGGTTTCTAAAGGAACCCTTTTGGGTCTCTAGAGGTTTCTATTAGAGCTCAAGTTCTAAATTGTTGTTGTTATATTTATTCACCAGGACGGCTGTGTAGTTGTGAATACTCAGCAACGTTTTTATCCAATTTTGCAATAAAAAATATCTCTATAGGAGATTTATTTTAGTTATGCGTCTGAGTAAATAATTACTTATAAATAACATAAAAGGTATAAAATGACATACTTCAGACCACATAAAAAGACCTTGATGAGGTTCAGAAGATCCTTTAATCAAAATATGTTTCGAGAGTCAAATGCTCTCCTCATCAGGAAACAGGAATCCAAGTCAAATATAAGTCCTTTATTTATTTTTTTTAATTGGACAAAACCAAAATGTCGAAATCAAAAAGATTTATGCTCTTACATAAATTCTCATCTCAAGTCAGTTCTGTGAAGAAAATGGAAGACAGAACGAATGTTCTGCTCCATGGTAAGGGGTAACATCGAATGAAATAAGGTAAGAGCATGAAGTAAACTATGACTGCGATAATTGACTAAAAAAGTTTATCTGGTTTTAATATTATAAATTGTTTTGTTTAAATTGATAAGCTGTTCAACATCTATAGGACATTCTGTGGCAGTGACTCAAGAAAGGGGGAGTATAGATTCAAAAAGTAATAGAAAAAAAGAATTAATCTGGATAGGTGTAGAAACTTATGGATAGAAAAATTAGGATCGAAGAAATAGAATGGATTTTCGATTGCAAAAAAATTATAAAAAAAGAATGACAGGATAGAAACAGAAAAAATAGTTGTAAGTGAAAGGCAGACTCGAAAACAAAACTGTCAAAATATCATCAATTGAACCTACAAATAACACATTCAAATAATGACCGTGAAACAGTAATGCAAATTTATATTAACATTTTCAATTAATTAAATAATATCAATCTGATTTGTGTATGTACATAATTATTGTACAAACAAATTGTAAAAAAGGTCTTTAGAAATAACAAATATGTATTCGTTAAGGCTGAGGGAGCTGTAACAAAAGTGAATTCTAAATCACTCAATTTTAATTTCGGCGCGCGACAAGAAGTTTCAGCGAAGCGAGAAGATTTTTTTGAACTTTATCTTTATGAAATGAGAAAGTAAGCCAGTGGCAACCATATGAGGAAGTATGATTATTTCAGGTGATTAGAGTATGTTATTGTCTGATCATACATTGGTACATTAAGTTGTGAGAAATAAAACGCAATTAGTCTTGAACGTGAAAGACAAACAACTTCGTAAAAAGTCGTATGATTAGATTAGATTAGATGATAGTCCTGTTTATTTTTATTAGATCATAATTTCACGTAATCAAAAGTAGTCTACGGATACACGTTATAGAAAGCCTCTTTTCTTATTGCCAATGTTCCATGAGACCTCTACTGGAAAAAAATGAGGATTGCCTATACTCTCGTCTTCACCTTACCAGTAATCCTTAATTCTATAGGTGAGTATAATAATATGATGTGTTAATAATTTTAAGCACATTTTTTAGCTTTTTGGAAACAAATTTTTTTTTATTTAATCGGCATTCTATCCGAACAGCTTCTTTAAATTCTGATCATTTAACCCTCGGAGCAATATGGGTCTCTCAGACCCTAAAATCGATTTTTGTTAGGAATATCTTTTAAGGTTGTATCCAAGTCCCACCCACGTACAAATATTAGAGTCCCCTGGGGCGCTGTCGAGACATGCTATATTGAAAAAATTTCACGAGCCCGCATGCTGAAAATTTTAGTGCGCTACTGACTTAAAATTCGTAGTATGTGTGTATACGTATAGTCACTACTACTACGCCAGCGGCAGACTCGTAGATCGTGCAACGTCGCAATTTCACGTACGCTTCCAACCTGGTTGTGTGTATGAGTATGTGTCGAAATATGAATCAGATCTGTTATATAAATATTTATCTAAACTTTTGTAATAATTATATACACTTTTATCTGAAGCTTTTTCTCTTATTTCAACATGCCTTGATGGTCAGGCTAGATCGCCGAGCCTGGACCAGGCTTGACCCTAGTTTATTATCGACTCCGAGCCATTTTATGCTTAGAAAGGCTTTTTTTTTGTTTTATACAAAATTCATCATATGACATCATTTGGCAATTTGACGTAAATGCCAAAAATGAGGTAGAAGAATTGGAAAATTATGGAACTGGAATCACGAAGAATGAGGAGATATATGATAATTTTACCAAATATAACCACTTCATTCATAAAACGTTAGGTTAGAATATTGTAAAGCAATTTATAATTGAAAAGGGTAGAAAATCTAAAGGGACTAGCCTAATTCCTCCAAACTACTTAAACATGAAAACAAACTTAACATTTTTTTAGACAGAACTGCAATTAATTTTAGTAATAAAATTATAGATAGCATAATACAAAAAATTAAAATGTAAATGTCCCAGAAATCATGACGGTCCCATTTTCCGTACAACCTGGTTATAATTTGAATATGGGGTAAAATATGCTAAGTGTGCCAGCCTGAAATTTTGATGTCTCCTATCTTATTCAAACTCTGCCTGATTGTAGTGCTAGTGAACCTCTTTAAATTCTGTGAAGGGGGTGCATCTAGTGTAACGGGTTGTCGAGATAGACGGGAACGAATTTTCGACGATTCACCCGGACCGCTAAGATTCAAACATACATAACTCCTGATGCGGCTATCTAATTGTACTTTTTTATGAGGGTTTAAGAAAGGTGTTCTAACAAGGTTTAAAATAAAAATAATCATTTTAAATTAAAAAAAATATTTCACCTTGATTTTTTATTTAAAAGACATTTTTGAGTTTTTCTCCAAATGCTGCATTTTTTATTTTTTTTTAAGTAAGCTAGAAAAAATGCTTGATTTTTTCTCATAAAAATCATCCCAAAACGAAAATGGGATAGAGAGTATTAGTTGAGTTGTAGAAGGTCATAAGAACGCGGGTGTCCCGCGCCAACTAGCCGCGGCGCTACCAGGCGTGCTGTAGTGCCTCAGTGGTTCTAATACTTGATAAAAATTATTTTTCTGTAATATTTTTCATCTCTAAATAAAATCATACCGCCGGTGGTGAAAATCTTAAATATCGATTTGATTCTGCAAAGACTGTGCTGTGGACACAACAATACCATTCTTTTTACCCTCTCCGGAATCGACTTTGACTTTGAAAAAGTATTCACCATCTCCATAGCAAGACATTTTCCCTAACAGAAAGATCGCGAAGAGATCGCGAAGAGAAACGCAAAGTCAAAGATGAATTCAAAACAAAAATCGTTTTTTTAGCACCACTGTGAGAGCCAAGGAGACTTTCACTGAAAAGTACACGAGAACGTGAGAGGCAAGGGGACCCACATCAAAAATTTCCCCGAAATGTAAAAAACAAGGCGAGTCACTAAAAAGCATCTCGAAATGTAATAGGCGAGTAGAACCATCCACTATAATCGTTTATACTTTTATTATTAACTATCAAATTAATTGAATTTTTTGTAGTTGGGGAACGATTTAGATATTTTCTAAATTAAATTTTCAAACCGATTTCATTGCAGGAAAACGATAGTTAATAATAAAATAATAAACGATTATAGTGGATGGTTCTGCTCGCCTATTACATTTCGAGATGATTTTTGGTGAGTCTGCTTGTCTCTTACGCTTTAGGGTATTTGCTGATGATAATCTCCTTGACTCTAACAATTTGGTGTGCTTTTTGATGTGAGTCTCCTTGCCTTTCACATTTCGGTTTACATTTTAATGTAAGTCCCCTTGCCACACACGGTTTAGCGTAGTTGTTGGTGTGTAAGTCTCGTTGCTTCTCACAGTAGTACTTAAAACAAAGGGCTGTTCACTCTCGAGTTGCGACTCGAGCGATCTAAATACGCTAGAGTTACCCTATCGCGACTCCAACACGAGAGTCCGCAGGATTTAAAAGATTTAAAAGAGTTAGCCGAGGTGTAAGAGTTGCTAGGAGTCTATAGGAGACGAGCCGAGTTCTAGTCGAGTTGATGGGAGTGGGAGCGTGTTTCTGATTCTCGAGTCATAATCGACACATTGGATTGTGAACATTTGCCATGAGATTCAGGAACGGCTGGACGACAATAAAATTAGTGTCGTCTTCCCAAAAAATATGAGAATTGTTCAGAATTGTCATCAAAATTACAGAAATTTTACCCAAAATGAGGTAAAAATCATCATGTATTTTGGAAAAAAGGCACACATTACACTATGTTTCCCCGTTTTCGAATCTTCGGATTATTTTCCATGGACAATTTTTTAGGAGTAACATTAAGTTTGTCGTAACGTGTTCAAATCTGTTTACAGTCGTTTATGTGGGAGAAAGTTCAATGAAGAATTAAAGTACGTAGCTGCATAGTATTCTGTATTTTTCTATAGATGATTTAAGACTGTGTTCATTGTAAAATTGATTTATTTTGTTATCTTTCTCGATTAAAGAGTCGGACTACATCTGGGAATATTTTTTCAATCAACCATTCGATCTTTTATCGAATAAAAATATACATAGTATATTAAGCAATATCAGTTATTTTGCATCAGCAATTTAGTATCAATTATCAGACCATCGGAACACGAAACATATTTATGCAAAAGAGAACGTAAATGATAGAATTCCTTCAACAAAATTGGGATGTTATGAAACAGTTATCTCTCAAATGATCAGATTTGGCGTTAGCCCGAGTCTAGAGAAGACAAAGAAGAGATATAGATTCAATGCGAGTTTGTGCGAGTCAGAGCGTGTCGCATGACTTTTAGGAGTTACTCGGAGTTACTAGTTCCAAGCGCAAGCGACCGCGAGTCGCTAGAGTTCAGCCGAGTTGCATGGAGTATCCGATCACTCGAATCTCAACTCGAAAGTGAAACAGTCCTTGGACTTAAAAAATGATTCTTTTATTGAATTTACCTTTGACTTTGTTCTTGGGGAAAATGTCATCTTGTGGAGATGACGAATACTTTTTCAAAATCAGAGTCCATTCTGGAGAGGGTATACAGGAATGGTATTTTTGTGAGCCCGGCACAGTCTTTCCAGAATCGAATCGAGATTTAAGGTTTTCACCAGTGGGGGTATGATTTTCTTTGGACATGAAAAATGTTACAGAAAAATGATTTTGATCAAGTATTAGAATCAGTGAGACACTACAGTACGCCTGGTAGCGTCGCGGCTAGTTGGCGCGGGACACCTTCTACAACTCAACCAATAATTTCCATCCCATTTTCTTTTTGGAACATTTTTAAAGAGAAAAATTCAAGCTTTTTTTCTAGAATGCTTAAAAAAATAAAAAATGGCGCATTTGGAGAGTAGCTCTCAAATTATTTTACTTGGGGTAATATTATATGATTATTTTGATGACCACGAAGCTTCCAATGGTATTTTTGGCCCTTTTGTTGGTTTTCATGTGATTCCGTCAGTCGGGATAGTTCCTGAAATCGATGTTTTTTTATCTCATTCCACCCGAATGCATCTTCAGCTCCATGCAACAACGTGCTTGCAACAAAGCTATTAAATAATTGTGGGTTAGGTTGCCAAGAGTTTTTAAAATTATTGAGTTTAAATTAAGTGTAAGAGTGGAGTTTTTCCCTAAGTTGGCCTTACTAATGGCTGTCTCGAAAAGCTTTTTTGATTACCGCCCATTGGGAGAACGGCAGATTTAGTTACACATAACTTTTCACGACTTCAGTTTTCGTATCGCCATAAAGAAAAGGTTCATATTCGGCATTATGCCCTCTTCCACCTTTTTGAGAAATCATGATTTCTCCTTTTTTAAAGATTTAAATAAGATAAATTCGATGAGTTAATGGGTTGAGAAGTCCCTAATTCCCTCCGCTTTGAGAAATTGTTCAAAACCTGTCAGTAAAAGCGAGAACACGCGCGGGCTACTAACAGCTCCCTGCAAAATAACCTTCGTGACATTAAGTGTCTTCCCCGGGCTTAATTTTTGGCCCAAAAATTGTTTGATATAATATTTTAACCACATAATCTAAAGGACAAAATAGAACCTCTATTATTGCTCTTTTTCAAAAAATGGTCTTGTTGTATTTTTTTAATTGATCGAAAATGTGCTGGATTTATGCGCCTGGTCACGAGCAACCAGCCACCAGGCTAGTACCAATGATGAACCGAAAACAAGCTTTTTGAAAGCGGGAGGGCCAGCTTTCTCTTCATCGTGGGTACTCTCCCGGTGTCGGGTTGCTCGTTATTAGGCGAAAAAATTCAGCATATTTTCGATTAATTAAAAAAACACAGCAACAAGACCATTTTTTCGAAAAAAAGGGCACTAATAGGTGTTGTATTTTGACCTTTAGATTATGTGGTTAAAATATGACATCAAACAATTCAACGGTGTAGGAGAAAAGTTGTAATTTGTAATACATGGGTTAAAAATCAAGCCCGGGAAAGACCCTTAACGGGTTCAGTAGTTACCGAATTATTTTTTGATGCAATATGAGAACTTATATGAGATTCCATCTGGCCCAGAGGCTTAGTTTCATTTGAATTTTTTGAGAGTCGCGGTGATTTTTAATGGGAATCGGGAAAATTCAATGGGACACTACGATTGTTTTCTTTGGTACAAATTGTTTAAAATGTTTGAACCATCTGTCTAAGTCGATGCTATCTACAGAGTGTGGTTTATATCTAAAAATGTTAATTGATTTTCAGAAAGTTTTTGAATCTATGAGTGAGGCCAGCTGATTAAGATTTGTGTTTTCAATTTTTCAAGTCATTATACAGTAGTGCAAGATTGTTTTTGAAATAATGTTTCTTGCAATCTTTTAGAAGGGCTTTCACAATGTTTTTTTACACAGAATTTAAATTCTCAAAGCAGTGTACAGTCTTTTCGCACGTTCAGGTCAGACTCGGCTGATGGGCGTGCTTGGCAAGTAAAGAGGGTTCTTAAAATCAGTAAAATAATAACAGAGCATTTATAACAGATTAAGAATATAATTTATTCAATATCTTGTTCTGGAAAAATAATAATGATTTCGATTTAACTATTATAATTTTTGACTGTTGAATAAGTTGGTGCAAATAAATTTGAATATATAAAGAATATTTATTAGACAGTACTAGAATTTTGCAGAGGAGAGAAAATTATAACGACGAGCATGCCAAGGTGAAAATGATTTGGAACATCAGCTCGAGACAAGTTCGCGTGTTCGCTTGGTAACGGTAGAAAAGTATCTGAAAATTGAAACTGAGGCATGGATATTATTGGTAGCGTTGATCTTTGCCACAGATGTGGAGAGGGTACTATACTGTCTCTAATTGGTCGTAGAAATTATGAGAGGGAGGCGTAGACACTCCTTCTTTCTGACGTTACAAATTCACAAATGTCTTAAAATTTGAGCTAAAGATGGCCTATAGCCCGTGGGTAAAACAATAGAGCAATCAATGGCTAAAAGCCATTCAATCATCTGGCAGGACGAATTCCCCAGGTATACGTAGGGTTGTGCCGAAGAGATATTCCGCGGGAGATGAACAGACGTCCATGACGTTTGATCTGAGCCCAAGCAAAACTGTTGATAGAGATCGCGACTAATCCGGATTCGCGTGACACATGATTGCAGCTTTTAGGCAACGGTGTAACCGCTCAATCATGCCGTTAGACGCTGGGTGGTAAGCCGTTGTACGTATTCGCTGGCTACCGGTAAGCTGGAGTAGTCCCTTGAAGAGTTGTGACTCAAACTGACTGCCTTGGTCGGTTGTTAGCGTTTCGGGAGCCCCGCAGCGAGAGACCCAGTGGTCTACGAACGCTCGACAGACTGTCAATGCTTCGATGTCCTTGAGGGGCACAGATTCGGGCCATCTTGAAAAACGGTCTATCATTTTCAGACAGTATCTGAATCCATCACTGTCAGGCAATGGACTAACGATATCCATATGGAAATGTTTGAAGCGTCCGTCTGGAGCTACGAATTGAGCGGGAGCGAGATGATTGTTTCGCGTTATCTTTGACAGCTGCCAGTCGGAACATGCATTGCAGCACTTGATGACATCTATATGTATTCTGGGTCACACGTAGCGCTTGCGGATGATTCGATCCGTGACTTTAGCGCCTGGATGGGCTGGATTGTGAAAGAGCTTGAATACCTTTTCTCGGAGAGGAGAGGGAATGTATGGATGTAGTGTTCCACCTGTCAAGTCGCAGTACAAAGACCTTTGACCACAATCCCAGTTTATTTTCCGAAGATTTCGAGAACAATCCGGAGAATCAAGGAGACTTTTCAGTTCATGGTCGTTCTTTTGCGCTTCGGCTAGTTCGCTCAAACTCTATTCAGTGGGTAACTCTATTGCCTCCGCACGCGAAAGAGAGTCAGCTACGACGTTATCAACGCCAGGAAGATGTTCGAGCTTTGTCGTGAATTGAGAGATAAAGGCTAGTTGCCTTTGCTGGCGGGGATACATTATTTCTGCTCGGGGGCACTTCCCATTCCGGTGTCTGATGCATCAGTAACGAGACGTGTCTCAGCATCAATGACAGGGTGTGCCAGAAGAGTCGCATTGGCAAGATCCTGCTTGATCTTGTTAAATGCCTCTTCAGCCTCGTGTGTCCAGACAATTTATCTCTTGTCGTTTTTACGCGATTCATCCAGATAGCAATGTAAGGGTGCTTGCACGTCAGCTGCGTGTTGTATGCTGCGCCGGTAGAAGGTTGTTAGGCCAAGAAATCTGCGGAGTTCCACAACCGTGAGAGGTTTCGAGAACTGTGCAATGGCTTGCACCTTCTCATGAGTCGGTTTGAAGCCGTCTCGACTGATCAAGTGACCAAGAACTCTAACTCTGACCTCCCGAATTGGCACTTGCTGACATTGAGACGGAGTGAGTAATCCTTGACTTGCTGAAAGACGGTTTTCAGATATTCGACGTGCTCCTCCTGATTTGAGGAAGCGACAAGGATGTCGTCTATGTAAGCATACAAGAAATCGAGATCTTCCAACGCCTGGAAGACGTATAGCTGGAACGATTGACCGGCGTTTCTGAGACCGAAAGTAGTTACGAGGTATTTGAATAAGCCAAATGGAGTGATGACGGCTGTCTTCGGATTGTCCTCTGGTGCGATCGGTATTTGATAATAAGTCATCGCGAGATCGAGCTTAGAAAATACCGACTTTCCGTGGAGCTGAGCCGAGAAATTATGAAATCATTCGCCATCTTTTTTCCGAGTCATATGAATAGACGAAGCCCAGGTACTGCTGGAAGGACGACAGATACCGTCTTTGATCATTTGCGCAAATTTGCTTTTAGATACAGACAGTTTATCCGGAGGCAGACGCCTAGCGCGCTCCGAGACTGGAGGGCCTATGGTAAGGATGTGGTGCTGCACATCACGCGCCACGACCTCGGGTATCTGCGAAACTCTAGTGATTTCTGGGAATTTAGTCAGGATTTCCGAGTAAGGTTGGGAACGATCTAAGGCGCTCACCCCGAAGATGCTCACGTTTTTTAGAAAACCGGCAGTGCTGAGACCGGCGGTTGTGTCCACTAAACGAGAATTATGTAGGAATGGAACGAGGCGATAATGCGCTATGAAGTCCGCACCGATGATTGGGCAAGGAACCTCCGCTACGCAGAAGTCCCACGTAAAATCACGATAAAGGCTGATATTCGGTGAAATTCGCTTTTCGCCGAATGTGGAATAAAGTACCGTCATCAGGTTGTTTTCTTGTTGTCTTTTCTAGCGGCAATAACGAAAGATCGGAGCCTGTATCTATTAGGAAAATAAGTCCGCAGTCACGATCGCGGATATGGAGACATTTGGAAGTTTTGCCTGACCCGACGATCTCCACGCGGGAGGAATCCCTTACTTTTCCGAATTCGATTTCTGGATCCACGCGCACGGTTGTGTACAACTTTTTGCCTTATTACCGTATCTCTTATGATAAAAGCAGAACTTTTTTCCATCTCTTCTCTGAGATTCCAATCGAGTTTGGCGTCGGACGTTTCCGGCGAGGTTTCTTTTGTGATCGCGGCTGAGTTGAGTTGCGACATGGGCGGACTTGGAACGGAGGCTACGATGTTGTCCGCTAAACGGGCCAAAGTTTGCAGATCGACGTTTTCGTTGCCCGCTAGAATCGCTGTAACGTGCTTCGGAAGGTTGTCCATGCAAATAGTTTTCATGGCCTCGTCAGTGCAGCCTCCGTCGTTCTAACTGCGCAATCGATTTAACAGGAAGCATGGTTTTCCTTCGAAGGACACTTCACCCTTAAAAAGTCGACGGAGACGAGTCTCGGCGGATTCGGCGAATCCTGAAACGATCCGATTTTTAATTTGATCGTAAACATTCGCGGGAGCCGGTGAAGTTGTCAGGATATCCTTGAGGTGAGCAATGACATCGCTGTCAAGATGCGAAATTGAACAATCAGCCATAGTGGCTTGGTCCGTGACACGTGCGCGACGACATGACGCTCTGATTGCCGCCCAACTGCTCGAGGACCCTGAGGAGTTCTTGTCCCAGGTTTACTTCAGCATTCTGCCCGGTATCCATGCTGTCTGGATTTACGTTACGCGGGAAAAAAGAAATAAATCGCTGCAAACGCGACCGCGCAAACCAGTAACGAGAAGATTTTGAGCGCTCAGGAGAAGTTGAAGCGGTAACGAGAACGAAAATATTACCGAGAATATAACTGAGAAATATATTCTCTGAGCATTTATGAGAATTTATTCTATTAAATCACAAAATTATATTTATTTTTTAACCTAGAACGATTTTGTAATGTTAAAATGATTAAAAACATATTCTAAGTATAAACTCAGCACCCAGTCAAGTATATATGTATGCTAAGATAGTGTTCATTGAGTTCGTCTCGTACCAGCCGTACGCATTTATGTGAGGTTAGGTTTCGGTCCTGCAGTGCATCGTGCTCGTACGTGCAATGTGATTTTGGTGAATGTCCAACAAGTTTATGCGCTATTAGCCATAAGGGAGGTAATTATTAATTAGCTCTTTATAGTAAACCGTAGTTTTATATGGTAAAAATATATTTTTTATTATTATAAGCTTTACTTATGTTGGTAATGAGAACAACTTTTTTACGAAACTTGTTATATCAATCTTTTCAAATAACTTCATTCAGATTATATATAATATCTGCGTTTAAACTCTGTAAAAGTTTTTAGTTTTCTAAGTTGTGGGATATTTTGTTCTTAAAGTATATAGACAAAATACTTTATCATTAAAATATGTGTTTGGATTGTCAATTTTTATACTTTGGACCGTTCAGATGGTTACAAAGAAAAAGCTACGCAATTATATCTTAGCCTATAAAAATTATCAAACCAAGGTAATTTACCAAAAAATTTCTACGAGGCAAATAAAATCACCTCTTGAAATGTGAATCTTGCCCAGAAGCAGTAAAGAACTTAGGAATCGTCCATATATTACGTAAGCCGTTTTCATTTTGTTTAGATAAAGACGAGAACAAAATTGCTGTGAAGTTGAGAAAGACACATTCTAAGGAAAATTAAAAAAGAATTTTTTTTAGAAAAGTTAATTTTAAGAGAATATTTTAAAAGATGTCAAAACATTTGAAAATTTCCAAAATTTCTAAAAAAGATCCCAGAAGATTTTAAGGAATTGTTTTCATTTTTCAGGATTTTAAAAAAGTTTTAGGATTAATTCAAATCATTCTAAAAAAATATTTTTTTTTAATTGCAAGAATAATTTAAAATTTGAAAAGATTTAAAAAATATTAAAAAAAATAGATTTTTGAAGATTTCGAAATGTAATTGTGAAGCTTTTTAAGGATTTTGTAACGATTTAAAATAATAATACAATTTTCTTACGATTCCTGGGAAATTTTTTAATGATTTTTTTTGCTTTTTTTTCGCTTTAGTTGGCATTATTATTTTTTAGTTAACAATATAGGCATTGAAAAGAAAACTTTTACGAATGCCGATACCAGAAATGCAAAAAAGTGAGGTTATGCACATTTCTGCAGGTCCGCAATCTTGGTACGTAATTTATTAGGTATTTTACCTGTTTTCTACGTAAAATACTTCACTTAGGTATTTTACGTAAAAATACCTCCAGTTACGCGTGACTGCACATCCCTGATCATGATTGGGAAACGCAGAACAGCAATATGCCATCTGGTGGCGAAAAATATTGCTATTCAAAGTGGGTCGGTTTCAAATACCACGTGCTAAATATATTGAAAATATTGAAACAAAATAATTAAAACAGCTGTGATTAAGAAAGTGTCATCAAAGAAAACGCGTTTTAGTTAAGAAGTGGATTTTAGAGGAATGAAATTCAGCCTCAAGAAGACGAAAAGCAAATCGTTTCGTTCTATACCTGGGTGCTCCAGTGAAATCTGCAAAGACCAAGAAGTCCGTTTTCATATTTATTATTATTATCATTATCCTATTAATATATTTCCATTTCGGGGTAGGCGTCAATTCTGTCGCCCTATATCTTCACCTTCTAATAATTCTTTAAAAGAGTCTTTTATAGCGTGTACTATCCCGTCTGTATCATATAGCATTTCACCTTTGCTGTTTCTCATGCTGACAAACTCTGTACTTTTACTTCTCTTCATCTCTTTAAATATTAGTTTCATGGCTCCTTGAAAGTCGTTTTGTAATTTCTTCTTTTCTTCTGTACATGTGGCAGACACAGAAATTCCTTTTGGGAGTACTTTATAATAATTATATATAGTAAAAATTTGATTTGCATATTTAAGGCTATGTGACGAGTGGGTCATGTGACCGGCTTCCTACCTTACCGACACTTTTTTTATTTGTAAACTTATTTTCACACGAAGAGCCACATCCTAAATTTTTATAATTATGAAAAAAGTTGTTTTTGTAAATAATTTTTTTTTGCTTTTTTCATCATTATTAAAATTTATGACCAGAGCTGCGTTTCTTAGTGCTTCTTATTTATTAGCCCAAATCTTCAACTCGATGTGGCTATTCGTGTGAAAATTGCACTCCACTTTTTCAACAGATCCGGCTTCGTAAAAATTAAAAGCCTCTAAGCTTTTATAAGCTTTCAATTGTTTGCACGTGTAATAACTGTGAGTTATCGTAAAATACGATACAAGATCGAACACACTCACTACGGAAACGTCACTAATACTAGTGGAAAATTCTTCACTTCTCAGAGCGTAGGGATCCAAATTGTCAATTGCACTTAGTTTATTACAATAACGGACCTTCACTTCGCCAGATAAACTCAAAAAGTATTCACTAGACATTTTTCATTTGCCGATAAACACAATTCTTTAAAGTAGTCCGGCTACTGGAAAAGCTAGTAAAAGCTATGTCTAATATTTTTTCCGAAAATTTGAATTAAATCAAAAAATGTTCCAGTTTATCAAATAATAAAATAAGTATTGTTTTTTTATGCTAGTTAATATTAATCAAATAATTTTAAAATAATGATAAAATGTAAAGTTAAATGTTGGTTTGACTCAATTCTAGTAGAGGTTATGCACTACACAGCTGTTTTTCGACATTTTTTGCTAAAATTTATCTCAAACAGTCTGGTAGCAAGTAAAATTTATAAGTAATTCAAATTCTTTATCATATTTTCTATCTCCGAAACAGTTTTTCGAACAATATTCAATGTGTTTTAAAACCAAAATTAAAAACTTTCGGAGCCCGCGTAAGGCATCTCCATAAGATCCTGTGTTTTTGACACGACTTTAAAACAGTGATAATTCAAATTTTAGCCTGGAAAGCGCTCATAAGAAAGACATTACTCAAAAGAGGACTTATTTCTCTGCCGAAAAAAACTAATTTTGAACATGTTTCAACGTGACCGTTCCAATAGCCGGACTACTTTAACTAATAAATATAATATTAAAGATGGTAAAAATTGACATACTTCAGACTAAAAAAAAGAATTCGTTTGTAGAATCTTTATTTCGACGTTTCGAAAACCATAGTTTCCCTCATCAGGATTGGAAAAAATGGATAATAATTACATGAATTTGACGATTTTAATTTATAAACTACTGTTTTGTATATATTATATTCCTATAAATATGCCTAAGCTAGTAAATAACTTATATTTAACCATTTAAATAACGTAAACAATAAAAATATTGTTAAAAATCATAAATTCTAAAATTATTTTAAATTCTCCTAAATTCTGTCACATTCTCGTTTATATAACCCGAAAATAAATTCTCGAGAATTTAAGAACTGTAGGTTCCCGACTTGAGCGTGGCACAGGCGGCAATGTTAAGAAAGAAAATTGGAGATAAAATAAAGCAATCAGAAGGGCATAGATTGAAAATTTAAATGGAGCATTAAAAAAATTTTGTTAGAGATCTCATAAGATTTATTCTGGGAGCGTTGAATCTAGAGCAGGTCCAGAGTACATGGTCCAAGTTAAATTCGATATTAGGAACACATGAACAGCTTCCAGAAGAAATTATATTTTTTCCCAGCTAGACTGGCATTCAAGGCATAGTGGCTGCTTATAATAATACTGAGTCAACGTGACACCTTTGTTTCCCCCTATTTTCAGAATATAGTTGTCACAGTTTCTATCTAGATTTTCACGACTTAAGCAGAAAAAATCAGAGAAGGGAAGGGAAATGTTTAAGAGAGATGCATCTCTGGAGTTATTCTTGGCTGCCAGGTCCGCAGATTCGTTGCCTGGCATGCCCTTGTGGTCGGGTATCCAAACCAAGGAGACTGTACAGTTGAACTTGCTTAGAATGGTTGGACGATGTATGATTATATAAACTAGACATGAGTTGATTGAAGTAGGACTATACTTTGAAGAGCACTTAGTGAATCTGTGAAAATGACTGATTTGGATAAGCGATGCTTAATAATGTAATCTAAAGTAAGCCATAGACTTTAAACTGTCCATGAAGAATGGGGGTAGTCACGGACTTTTTCATAAGCATTGCGAATTACAAATTGATTTTTTATCTTCTTTCTCTTCCTCCATGCATCTCGCGATAGTTGCAAGAGTGTATCTGGAAGAGGATGATAAAGGTTCGAGAACATTTGTATGAGATATTTTGTAGACAAAAAGCAAAAGCGTTTTTTGGAAGGTGATTCACAGAACTCTGCTAACATGACATTTATGGGTTTACTATTTATGTAGCCTAGGGCCAGGCTTGTAGCTTGATTACGGATTTTTTCTAATTCATTGACATTTTTATGTGATGCGAAATTGAAAAAATGAGATCTGTATTCTAGACAGCTTCTGGTAAGGGTCGTATAGACAGTTCTGAGGATACAAGGATCTGCATTCCGCCAAGTCAATCTGAGAACTTTGAAAATGCTTATGATTTCACGTATCTTGTCACAGAGATATTGAAAGTGGAGTTCGAACGTGAATCTATAATCGAGAATAATACCCAAAAAACTATCGATTGGGGATGGCGGGTTTATAACGCCATTCAATGAAAGGGTGTAACGCGGATTGTCGGTATCAAGGTTGCTTCTGTTGAAAAACACTGCTGCAGAGATTGGATACAAATCGCAGCATTTGCAGAGCGACAGATGATGGTAATGTCATCTACAAATTCTATTATAAAGCAATTTCCAGGGATACATGTGTGTATTTTCTTGGCGTAGATAGAGTATTTATATTGACGTAGCAAAATTTACAATGTCGTCCGCAAACAGGAGCATCATCAGGGATCGAGCAGCGGACAGTCCCACTCCCGTCGCACTATTCCCAATAAAGAACTCAATTATATCAGCTATATACATAATGAAAGAAAGTGGACTGAGACTATAAACCTGCCGGACCCGCTGCGTCACTTCGACTTTCTCTGAGTAAGAGCTACCACATTTGACCTTTAAGTTGGCGTTTCCATGCAGAGAACCTAAAATTCTAATAAACTTTTCACTAAAGCCTAGGGCATGAAGCTTGTTCCAAAGTTTCTCGTGACTGACGGAGTCGAATGCTCGTTCAAAATCTACGAAAATAACAAATCGGGGATCTTTTTTACCAGAGCTAAAATTCATATCTTGCACCGAGTAAAATGTAAACACGTGGTCTTCAAAGAACAGGATCCCTTTCATTATTTAAAACTTGATTAAAAAGATTGAACAAATAATACTCCCATTCCGTAGTTAACCTTTTTAAAGAGTGGTTGTTTAAACTATCGGGTCCCGCAGCTTTGTTCGGCTTACAATGTAACAGGACTAGTTTCAATTCCGTCAATGAAAAATCGGTATCAAGCAGAGGGTCGATTACTGAAATGTAACTACAGTCTTATACAAATCGGAATGGGGACAGGAGTCGATAAAAACCATACTATTCGCTAGTACTTATTACATTTATATACTTCGGCTTAGTGTCAAAAGTTCTCGCTGTTTGCCAAAACTCTCTGTTGTTTTTAAAATTTGATAGTTTTAACAGATTTTTTCTGCAATTATCTTCCTTTGCTTCTTTAATTTTCAATCCATATGAATCACGAGCTCTTAGATAGTAGCTTGAAAATTTTTCAAAGAGAATAAGCGAATATTGTTTATATGCCTTGCAGGCGAGCGCTTCTTAAGATTAGCGCACTGTCAGCTGAACCAAGAATTTCCATTATAGCCCGATTTAAGAGTTTGAGCAGAGTTCCCATGGATCAACATATCTGCCTCCTGCGCGGCTATCTTTATTGCTACTATTAAATTATGGCATAATTCTTCTGTATTATTATTATGTGAGGAGTTGTAGGCTCCGGAAGCTAAGATCATGGTTCCTTAAAGCAACCAATCCCGACGCAACTGGAACGTGTACGCCATCCACTTCTGCTTCTTCTGTCCTAGAAGCTAAGCAAGAGAAGCAAATTTACGGGAGACAAAATCGTGCAACACTGTTCCTTGAAGTGAGGTTTCTATCCGCGGATGATTACGCGGCAGACGGGACAGTTGGAGAAGAAGGTTTCACCTCTGGATACTTTTTTAGAGCTACCAATCTTTGTAGAATGTTATGAGGAACAGTGTTGTCGGACCAGATTAAGTGATCCCAGAAGAACAGCCTTTTGCATCCGGTTCTGCGATGGAATGAGCCTGACGCTGGCAAGCCGGAATGTCATTGAGTTGGCTAAGAAATGAAGCTTAAATACCTCCAAGACAGCCGATTGTGAGAACTACAAGATAGACTTTGTAGCCTTGATTCGCCCATTTTTCTTCCTCTTTTGCCGTCATATTACCATCGCCTGGTGCATATAATTCAATCACGTAAATGATCTTGGTCTTCAGATCTTGGAGGGCAATATCAGGCATCGTAGCACTGATACCTTGGGTGGCGGAGAATGAGAAATTCCAGTAGATCTTACACTTATAATTCTCCACAATGGACTCGAGTTTCCCCTGGGCGTATGGTACATCAATTGACACTTTGGTGGGCTCTCTGATTTTCCTCTATGAGGAAGCAAATTTATTTGATACTAGCAGGTAGGCTACGTTAGATTGAGCTCGGCATTCTCCACTTCCATTAAACTAATCCTTGCTTCACAGTTCTGAAGCCTTGTAGATAACTCATCAACAATATTTTTTTCCGCGACGCTGATTTTCCTCGACAGTTTTTCTTCGAGAGAACTTAATAGAGCTTCAATTTGTGACACCATTTTTGAAGCTAAGTAAGATATAGCACAGTAACTGAAGCACTCTCCTAACAATTAAATCTGAGTACTATGATTCGGAGGAACCTCTTCATCCTATCCATTTCTTGATCTCCTTATTTTTTTTTACGCAGCAATGTATCAAACATTTCTAACTATCTTTGATCATTGAATTGAATCATTTTGTTGTTACCTACATCACGATTTGTTTTCGATTTGGTGACGAGCCCGAGTCGAGTTCACGCTAAATACCTTTTTAGAGGGCTCAACAGGTACCCACCATCTGAGGTCTCAGCGAACCCCAATAAAGAGTGTGTTCAACGGGGTTTACATCAATACCTCCTCCCTATCTAGCCCCCTGTCTCCTAGGCTATCATTTTCTTTGCTTTTTATGACTCCGATGCTTGTCCTGGCACCTCGACTTCCTGTAACGTTACAAGATGTTATAACTACGCACCTTAGTCGGGAATTAATTCTACGTGTGAATAGCCGATTTTCCTGTGCTATTGTCGAGTGTCCTCTGTGTAACGGAGTTTTCCAGTGCGCGATCTGCAGCTGATAGATTTGAAGGAAAATTCAACTCATGCCGAAAGAAAGTTACGACCATGAGCCTAGAAATTTGTTCAGCCTATCAAAGTGTATCCCCGAGAAATGGAAGGCTGCTTTGATCACTTAGGATAGTGCCCACCTCCACCCCGGTGGTTAAA
>CAKNWU010086623.1:0-11004 GCA_932072015.1 Andricus quercustozae | reverse complement strand
TTTTAATAACTCACAATTGTGAAAATAAGAGACTATGAGTACAGCAATTGATTTGAAAGCATCGTGATAACTTGCGATTCAGCTTATAGTGACCGAGCACGCACTTACATGTCACCTCGGTTACAGGCAATTTGCGACTGACTCAAGTTCACGTATCCTGTAACGTAAAAAATTTCGTTGATTCGCACAGATCCTTCATACGATAAGGCTTAGTGGGCTAAATATAAATTTATCGATTAAACCTTCTACAGACAAACAGGTTTTGAAATGTGTTCTGGTAGACTTAGCTTTGACAGAATATTCAGAATATAATATGATGAAGTTAATCCTAACAGTTACAAATTGTAATCAAAACCGAAAAAAATAAAGTCATTTGTTTTAAAAGTATAAAATCAATTTTTAAGTTAGACTTCTGAATTGTTCTATATTCTGAATTAAATTTTTTTGGTTGACAGAACAAAATGTGACGCCGGACATACTCCCTTACATTCGTGAAGAACACGTTGAAAAAATATTGAAAAATGTGGGAGACGAAATTCGATTTGAATTAGTGAAGAAATCGTTCTCAGCATCGACGGTATTATACAAAGAAAAAAGATATTTTATCATTTCTTCATTCTGCAAAATGTTGTATGTGAGGAAATATATAAAACGGCGAAAAAAATTTGAAAGATAATATTTGACGTTTCAAATATTTACATGTTATAAAATAAATTTATTAATAAGTATATTTATGTCCACAAAATCGTATTCGGGATTTATCAAAATCAATCAACGGCCATACCACGCTGGAAGCACCAGTTCCCGTTAGATCACTGAAGTTAAGCAGTGTTGGGCGCGGTTAGTACTTGGATGGGTGACCGTCTGATACTACTGCGTTGCTGTTGGCGGTCGTGGGTGTGGTGAGCCCACACTTGTAGTTATTTACTACAAGAAACTATCCACCTAAAAAACACTACCCGATCGGGTAGTGTCACGCTTACCCCTAGAGGCTCGCCGAAAGGGAAATAGCTTAATGATATACAATATACAATTAAGATGTTTTGTTACGCTAGTCTAGAACAAATGCTGATACCACACCGGGACCGTCACAGTACACAGAGAAAGCTGGATCATCACAAGAAGAAAAGGAATTCGAAGAGATTGAGTTATCTTTTGACAACACCTTGGACTCGGAAGTAAAACGTAATTATAACGATGCATTCTGAAATAAAATTTATTAGCAATGTTATCAATCGATATTCAATTGCAATTATGTGTATGTGTAAATTTCAGATATTTCCCCTGCCGAAGAGAACAAAGCTTGTGACAAGGAAAGCCGGAAAAAATGGCTGTGCGATGACGATGTACAGCAGCCGACGAAAAAACCGAAGGGCAACTATGTCGAAGATGACAACGAATATGTTAGTCAAGAAACAGAAATCGAGTCAACCTACGTTGACTCTAATACTGACACTTTCATCGTTATTGACAATTCGTTCTCGACTCGCAGAAGAAAAAATAAATAAAGCTGTTCGATATTTTAAACATTAAACATTGTCATTACAAATTAATTGATAATCAATTTTACAAACTGAAAATTCCTAATACCTGATGCATGATAATTCAAAAATTGTTATTATTTTGAGAAGATTTGACCGAAATCAATGAGGGCTTTTTTAATAAATATGAATTGTGTGAATTTCTTTGCATTCTCGTACAAGAAATCACAAAAATCTATTGCAATATATTAGGCAATAGATTTTGGCAAGTCGTTGTACGACTTCACAAAGAAATGTATAATATTCAAATTTATCAACAAGTCCTCATTGATTTTGGTCATTTCTCAAATTCAAAATAATTTTTGAACTACTTTGCATCACATTTTGGGAATTTTCTGTTTGTATGAATAATTACCAATTGATTCGTAATGACATTTTGGAATTTTTGAAACTTCGAACAGCTTTTTGAGGATTCTGCTTTCGACGATTTTTGTTTAGCTAACGGAGCGTCTTATTTTTTCGTTAACTCCTTTCCTAAGGATTTCTTCCTGATCGACAATTTGTGCTTGATTATCAAAAGTAAAATCCTTGAAAATTTGTAAACAATTTTAAAAAATATAAAATTTTATTACGAAATAATTGATAATCAGTTCTACAAACGAATGATTCCCCAAATTTATTGAATAACGTTTCATGAATGGTGCGAGAATGTGAATGAAAACGTGAATAAATTACATCCCCATTTCAGGATTTGAAAGCTCTACTTAATGCCGACGATTCTCGTGGAAAAGTAATATTGTCATTATACGAGAAGGAAAAAAAATTAGACGACGCGGCTCGAAATCTTCTAGCTGACTGCATCGTCAGAAACGAATTAAAAGGAAATGCTGATGTGAGGTAAAGTAGCATATTAGATAATGAATAAACAGTAGATGAAAAAATAATTTAACTTTATGTTATAAATAATGATTTCCCGTATAGTATTTCGACAAACCGAGCACGTATTCTTACGCAGAAGATTCTCGATACTTTTCCATCAGAAGGCCAAGTACGTATACTTGTTATGACAAGATTTCCAAGCATTACCTTTCAATAAATATTTATTGCAAAAATCATTTTGTAGGACGACTGGATCATCGTGGAAAAAACAAAGAAAGGGAAGTCAGTTGCAAAGAGACGCATCATAGTGGAGTACCAGACAGTGCGAAGAACTCTCATCAACGCGGGAACCATCTCTGAGCAGAAACAAAAATCCAAAGAATTCATCGACGAAGAAGACGACAATGGTGCCTGCATTTATTTTTGATTATTTTTTGCTTCTTTACGTCATTTGTTTCTTTATGTACCTTTAATTTTTATTGGAATTCATTATTTCCTTTTCGTTCTTTCGGATTCATCGTAGTTCATCGCGTCTATACAATTTGCATGACTATTATCTCGTTCTTTGCAGCTGATAGAACCGTGGAAGAAGAAGACTTTTGGTTGAAGAACAATTCAACCCCCTGGAATCGAGTAGTAAGAGCGTGGAAAAAGACCGTGGTGGCCCGATTCCGTTTATTGCGAGATGGAAGTAACATAAACATTCGCCAGTACACTACGTTGTATAAGCCTTTGAAGGAGCCACAAGGATATACCTTGGCGAGTATATCGATTTAATTGCAATCATTTTGTAATCTTTCATTGTCATTACATTAGTTTTCTTTTTTCTTTAGTTGGAAATGGATTTCGAACATGTTTATCCCGATTCCCGCTTAGCACTATATCGAGCTTGGTCCAAATTATCATGTTTCATTGAACAAAAAGTAAAAGAAACAGATCCGCATTTCGAGAGATATTCTGATGAAGGTACGCGTATAGACAATGGTGATTATATGGAAAAAGTAACCAAAAAAATTTCAATTTTGCTGTTTCCACTTTACTCTGTATTTTCTTTTTTGTTTTTCTTCGCTTTTAATCAGGTTATTCTTCGATTACTGTTGTTGAGAGTTTTCTCTGTTTTCTTCGAGTTTTATTTGATCTTCTTTCGACTCTTTACGCTTTTTCTCAGATTCCTTTCTGTTCTCAATTTTTGTTTCTGTAATTTTTGTTTGTTTTACTCTGTTTTTTGTGTTTTCAACCAGTTTTTCATACTAACAGGGTAAAATTTCATTTTATATTTCTTCGGGTAGTGTAAGAAGTAAAATAAATACATATATTTCTTGCCAAAGTTGCTGAAATTAGACAAGTTGTTTCAATGATTACAATTTCATTTTAATGTTATAGATATGCAGACGATTCAACTTCTATCAATGCTTCCAAGTTTGTTTCCTGTCACGACGGTTGTAGCAAACGAACAAAGAACTACTTGGCGCCCGTCAAAAATTGAAGGGCGAAACGCTTTCTTGTGGCTAGTTGAAGTGCGTATTTTTGTGAAAATTCGACTGAAATCATCTTTTTTTCACTGCAGGAATATACGCAGGTTTAAATTTGTAATTTCGAATTACAGAGTCGTGACGAATTGGAAAATGAAATTCAACGTCGCAGAGACCAACTACGAAAACTGAAACTGACTCTGCAACCACAGGCCTTGATAATTGGACATTTCAAAAGCGTCGTCCAACAGCAGTATTTGGTGCTCGTCGACACCATACTGTACGAAGTCGAGTCACCACTGAAAGCTATCGACATAGCCTTCAAGATAATCCACAGCCTTCACGCAAATTACACAAACGAAGTCGGGCAAGCTTTTTTTTTTTTACAACGAGCGATCTACAGATTTTCTACCAAGTGGGATAAAAAATGTACCGCAGTGAGCACGATGGTCAGAGAATACCATTCCTTCGAGGCAACAGATTAAAAAAAAAACACATATATAGCAATTTTCGAAACGTTCTAAAATTTGTTTACGCAAAGTTTACGATTTTCATTTCTGATAAACATGCCTATTTGTTACGTGTGTAAAAAAATGTTGCTAATATAAAAGCTTTAGGTAAACATTTCGAAACAGAGCATTTCCTTGAGAGAATTGATTACAAGTGTATAGAATGTAACTGTTTCACGAGACAATTTGATACTTTTCGTTCTATAAAAAGACATTATTATTGGCATCACGAATCTCCGCCTCCTGCAGTCAACAAACGAAAATGCACATCAGTTGATAACAATGAAACAGTTTCTAGAGAAAGCGTAAATTTAAGAGAACATTCGGATGGTTTATTTACAACTGTTGATGAATTAGGCATTACAGGAAACAATAGTCACAATAAAGAAGTTTCAATATCTCATAAGGTCGGTTAGTTTTTTGCCAAAATATGAGGAAAGTTTAACTTGTGTCGAAATGAAGCCCAAAATATGTACGAAGAAATTTATTTTGGAGTGATTGATTGGTGACATTGCAAATCGACTAAACTTGACTTCCGATGCAAATAATAATGACTTGAAAAAAGACATACATTCTATTTGTGAAGAGTACAAGGAATCGCTGGAAATTTTTTCAACTGAACATAGACGTTTAAATTTCTTAAAAAAAAGTAACTTCTATGTACCTCCAATCGCATATGGTATTCCGAGTGGTACCGAAGTTCATGCCTGTAGAGAGACGGGGCAAATGATTTCATTAAATTACATTATTACATACAATAACATTATTTTTTGAAATTTCCGGCAATCTGCAATGTGTTGTCTTTTACATGAAGTCATTATTGTAAAATCCGACTGATCGTATTTGTAATTATGTACAAACAGAAACGTGGAAAAGAACTCTGCTGCGATATCTACCAGATGACATAGTAATTCCATTAATGTTTTATTTTGACGATTTTGAATCAAATAATCCCGGTGGTCCTAATTCTGGAAAGCTTGGGGCATTATACGTTTCTATACTAATTCTTCTACCGGAATGTCAATTTTCATCCGACATGGAAATGGAGAAAATAGAAAAATATATTTTGCAACTGAATTCGGCACTGGCGACAATTTAAGCCTTAATGGAGTTTTCGGCTACGTGTATAGTTTCAAATCACTCATTACTTGATTGCAAATTAACAGGCGTAAATACTTCGACTTGACAAACTGAATGACAGAATCGCAAATTTTGATCATGGTCCAATTGATGTTTCGTCAAAGCCTCCTCTAATTGCAGAAAATTATCTGAAGAGTTCTCGTCTTAAAATTTATGCTTCTCAAATGATGCTTCATAAAGTATTTTGGCCTTTTAGTTCGAGACTTAGTACCTATTGAAGATACTTGTTGGCAACTTTATAAACTATTACGCAAATTTCTCAGTATTATCTTAGCAAAGACCATCAATAAAAATAATTATAAGGTCTTGAACACGCTTGTATATGAACATAACAGTTTATCCGTAAAAATAACAAAAGAGTTTCTAAAACACAAAACCCATAATTTGATTCATTACAGTAATTTTATCAAAGAATTGAGGCCTGTCAGTCAATATTCATGCTTCAAGTTTGAAGCGAAACATAAATTTATAAAGAAATATGCTACAGTAAACGCGTGTAGACAAAATTTAGCATATTCAGTAGCTGTGAAGCATCAATTTCACATGTGCTACAGATTTATGTCATCTATTCCAATCAATCTGTTGACCCTTATTGGGCCTGGTACAGAAGTTCACGAAAAATATATTGATACGTTACGCGACTTTTTACCTGCAAATGTACGAAAATGCGTTGCTTCTTTCTTTTATAATCCTCTTTGGATTGATTGCAAAGAAATACAATTTCATAAAGATATAATTGTTATCATCGATTTCAACGCTTTTTTTACCTGTTTTTGGTCTCATTGTAGAAATTTTTACTTGTGAGGAAAACGTACTTTTTACATATTAAACGTTACAATATATAGGTTACAACGATCACGTTTTTGCGTACGAAATACTTTTGGCAGGCAAAAAAATTTGATAAATTTAAGCGATGTAACAGATCCGTTTATTACTTTCAGCCTGAACTGTTGTTCAGAAGGTCGAAAGTATGTTATTTTACGCAATGAAATATAAAAATAATAAGACTTTTGTAATTTAATGTATAATAAAATCTATAATTTTCCGAAATTTTTGTTCATCATTTCATAGCTTTGCTGCCTCAGCATATTAGGTTGAATGATATAATCAACCTACATGCTAGGAGATTTGTTACCTGTGGCAATAAATCGACATGCTATCGTAGCAAATTTGGGTTTGCTGCATCAACACATTCGTTTAATGATTGAGTATTACAGCAAACCGGAAGTAAATGCCACAGCTTATCAGCTCAGTTGTGACAACATAGCTAATATGCTGTAGCGGGAGTCTATATTAACAATGTCAGATATGTGGGGTCAGCAAATAGCTTTGTTGTACCAGCAAATCTTTTTTTTCCGTCGATGGACTTTGAATTGGACAAGTGTGCCAAAATTCATCTGAAGAAAGGAAAGATTATTAGCGTTCCCGAGGACTCTAAGCTTGTGGATATAAGTTTTATTAGATATCTTAACACTGGAGAGACCTATGCATGTTTGGGCGTGCCTCAAAGCCGCATTCAAGACGTAACATCAGTGAAGGAGTCTCTCCGAAGCAGATACAAGCAACTTCTTCGACAGATTTGATCTTCCAATCTGTCGGCGTTGAACAAGGTATCTGCTTCTAACATGCTTGCCGTCCCGGTTCTTCTCTACTCTTTGGGGTTGTTCAATGGACGAAGAACGAGCTTACGGACCTTGATATCACCACAAGTCTTTTCCGCGATGATACACAGTTGCAAATGGCAGAGATCCTCTCCTAGAAATGGTCAGGAAACACAAAATGATTGGCAAAGGAGCGTTCCTTTGCATTACTCCATCTAGATGCTTAACTTTTAAAAGCTGAATTAAAGAAAGCCGAGGTTCAAAATTTCATCAACAGCTATTCGAAAAGAAAATGCACGGATACTTTCACAGAAATGTAGAAAAATAGTCCTTATTGAAGGAGCAAACTTTTTTCCCTCAGATCATCAGGGCTTAATTCAGGTACAGATGGGTTTCGTTTTCGCATACCAGGACTGTGCCATTTCCGCTATAATATACCGTGACCACATTTTATTTCAAGAAGTTCCCAGCGATAGGTGCAGAGGGTGTCATGCACACACTGATTACCTAGAACACATAATATCTGATTGTCCTATTCACGCGAGAACGACGTATATCTACAGACAGAACGTGGCCCTAAGAGTGCTGTATGGTAGGTACTGTGCCGCTCGACTCGTTCTCTGCCGTACCGCCAAAACGAAAAGAGGTGCAGGGGGGGTGGCTCAATTCAAGGCTGTAATTAAGCAAAAATATCTAAGAGTAGATCCGAAGCATTTTGGTAAATGAGGAAGCTCTCTTCCTCTCTGGCACGAGCGTTGTCCGCATTTGGTATAAATAGGACAACAAATCGGGGACAACCAGACCTGATTCGCATCCCATCGCGGGAGTCTTGAGTAGGCTGGTTTCTCGGCCAGTGCCGTAGCGTAGAGAGCACGGTTAGAGGATGTGAGGACATCCTCCCACATAAGGATTACTGGTGCAGACCAAGGTATAGCTCCAAGGCTACTAAGTTCATTCCCCAGGCCTAGGGATAATAAGCCGACATCATCCCTGGCTCTGGAGGCAAGCAAGTTTCCAGCCAGGTTCCGTGACTATTGGAGGCAGCAAACGGAAAGGCAACTAGATTCAACACGAGAATCTTAATTCTTGGACAACGACGACAGCAAGCGAATCTCACTTCTCTGGTGCTCTTCAGAGTTACAAAATCCCTCTATGTCCCCCGTTGTTTGAAGGTCGATACAAGGTCATGGCAAAACAACATAACGAAGCCAAATGTATCCTGAATTCTTAAACCTAACTTAAAATATGCCCCTGGAGTACGTGCCCCACAGAGAAGGGTACCCGAATTTAAATAATGAATAAATAGAATGCTAATTTTCGGGGTTAAAATTATGCCTTGTTA
The DNA here is from genome assembly GCA_932072015.1 of Andricus quercustozae. Taxonomy (NCBI): domain Eukaryota; kingdom Metazoa; phylum Arthropoda; class Insecta; order Hymenoptera; family Cynipidae; genus Andricus; species Andricus quercustozae. Next base: position 2,580 of record CAKNWU010086623.1, on the reverse strand, counting down.
CAACTGATATCCAGAAAGTAACTGGTAGTAGGTATATTTCGTGTTCAAAGAAAAAGTATAACACGTAAGCTTATGGCACTGGCCAAGTTTAGAAGTTTTTTCTCGAAAAACGATTTTTCGAAGTTCCAACATCAAAAACCTACGGTGACTCGCTTTTAACTTAGACGGTTCTTTATGGGCTTAAAAATCCGGGAATTGATCCGACTATATGCCTCTACACGTAACAACATATCAGCCATACGCGAAATTTTGTAATATGCTGTTTTAATAATAATAATTTTCATAGGCTTTACATATTAATTTGCATTGAAATCTAAATGTATCTAAGCTAAGAAAAGTAAGCAGTAAGGCTCTATGATGTAGAATTTTCCGCCTCTTTGCTCTTCTGTAATTATGTCATTCTCGTCACAGTGAGAATACTTATCTGCAATTACGGCTGTAAGTCATTTAGAAATTGCTGGAAGATAGGCTATCGTTCGAGATTCAGATGGATTTTGAGCGTCTGGTTTCCTAGGCAACATATACTTAGTAACTTTGATCATAAAGCCTGGCATCAGATCTGGGTGTTCCATGATCTTCTGAAATCACCTTGCCAGGGCAGGGTAAACCATGTGCGGACCTGAAGCTTTCCAATCAGCTGCCCTTTTCAAAACCGCCGCGTTTCTTTTCTCCCAAACATTGTGTTGCTGCTTGTTTTGATTTACACTTAGTTCACGGTAAAACCTGCTTTCATCTGCCTGAAAGGTTCAATTTTGCAGTCTTCTTGCACTACTTTTCTTGTACCGCGACAGTCTAGCAGTGAGAACATCAAGTCTCTGCGCTTGGGAGTCTATAATCTCATCCAATATTCCTGGTTCTGCGGCCCCAACATTTTAACGGCTGACAGAGCTGCCACAAGCGTTTACACCTATTACGCTGTTAGTGTTCATTCAAATGCATAGGTAAAATCAAGTTCTTCAGGTGTTCTTCTAGTGCACACAGATGCCTCGTGATGTACACCACCGACAGAAGTTCTTCTAAATTCTTGTAAATTCTTTGCCAAATCCAGAAAAGTGTTCCTAAAAATTTGAAAAGATCATAAAAATAAGAGCAAATCCTACTCATTAAATCTAAATCAAGAGCAAGAATCAATATTATACAATTTCTGAGTATTCATAATAAATATTTACTTGTGCAATAGAAATTTTTGTCAGCCAATGATACGAGATTCGTCGGTAACCTTCATTGTAAGGTGCTACTTCAGATGCCATTAAATACACAATGCAATATAAAGGAATCTGACGTTACATCTTATAACATATGAAGGTTAACGACGAATCTCGGACTTTTGGCTTCCCAAAAATTTCACTTGCACCAGTCAATATTTTTTAAGAATATTCAGCAATTACATAATATTTAATCTTTCTCTTGATTTATGTAGATTCATAGAGTAGGATTTACCGTTGATATTATGATATTTCCAAATTTTAAGAAACACTTTTCTAGACTTTGCAAAGAGTTGAACTCAAGATACATCTTTATCAGAGAATGCCTTTGTGCTGGTTTTACATCTCTGAACTCTAGTGAAGCACGACCAAAATTCCTTTCAAGGCGCTACAATTTCTATGGGACCTATTCCTAGTACCTGTGCCTTCAGCTTCAATCAGGTCTTCGTCACCCGCCCCTTCCAAAGGGAGTTCATAAATAGGAGGCTGCTGTTCCACTTCTATTTTGATGGCAGCTATTTCAACAACCGTAAGCAATCTGTTTACAAATATTAAGGTTTTTGAGTCTCCTGGATTCTGTTCCTTTATTCTTGAGGCTAGATTCAGGCACTTCAGTAAGAAGAGGCGATGATGTTCTGTACTCACACTTTGCCCACTTTCCTTTTTCTAAAAATAAAGGCGCATAACATCTCTGTTGACATGGTATGACCATTTTAATCGCCTTTTTAGTTGCTGAAACTCTGCTTCTACCTCTGGTTGAATCAGGTCACCTGCCTCTGGAGGATGTGGTGGTACTGGATCATCATAAGGATGAGCAAGAACATCAATTGCACGATTATGTTGTATTTAAAGCGAAAAAAAAAGAAATAAGAAAAGCAAAATTGAAATAAGCATTTATTACTGCTATGAGGAAGCTCAGTTTTCTCTCAGGCAATATGTCAGCCCAATCCAGCTCAATATGTCGAAGGTATTTTTATCACAGTTGGAATTAGAATAGTCTGCACATGACTATTCCGGTATATATCATCAGTCACGGACGTATTTTTGTAACGTAATCAGGCGATCTAATAAGAGCAGTATACCCAATTTGACATATTGGGCAAAACCTGCTTCTTACGCCATCATGCATGAATTGGGTTGCAGCCAAGTTAAAGAAAGTAATCAGTAAACTAGTATATATATAATTCAAAAATAAGGTTTAACAACCACCGCAGGGTCTCACTGGGAGCTACTGCCATCTAAAAAATAGCAGCGGCTCCCAGTAGGACCGCGGTAAATCACATTCAGGGCCACGTCTCACAAGCGTGAGATGAGTGGTCACAGGACACGACGAAATCACAACGACAGGCCGGCGAAACCCTCATGTGTTTTGAGC
>CAKNWU010086351.1:0-10865 GCA_932072015.1 Andricus quercustozae | reverse complement strand
CATTAGGGATGAGGTGCTCTTGGCCTCCCCGCTGCATAGAGGGCAGCATGCTTTTCAGGCAGGCTGGATTTATCCAGCGCTTTTACAAAGAGACATGGATTAAGACGTCCCTCCTCTGATGAAATTGGTTAGGGCAAGTAGAGCCGTTAAACACGTGCCATCGGCATGGAAGGATGGCAGAGTGGCCTTCATACCCAAACCTGAAAGGAAGCGTTACACTGCTGCAAAAGATTTTCGATCAATCAGCCTGACGGCTTTTATCCTGAAGACGCTGGAGAAGCTACTCGAGAAATACATTAGGGATGAGGTGCTCTTGGCCTCCCCGCTGCATAGAGGGCAGCATGCTTTTCAGGCAGGCTGTTCGGTAGAAACTGCCTTTCATGCTGTTGTGGCAAAATCGGAGCAGCAGTTGGAAAAAAAGGGATATGCAGTGGGCAGTTTCTTGGATATAGAGGGTGCTTTCTGCAATACTCCTCCAGAAGTCAGCTGTCGAGAGGGTCTGATATGTGGCGTGCCGGACCAGCTTGTATACTGAATAGGAAGCATGCAACGCCGGATAAGACTGGAAACCAGATAGGGTGACGTCCTAGTAAGGGGAATAGCTCCAGGGGGATGCCTACAGGGGTGTGTGATGTGCCCCTCCTGCGGTGCATTGTGGTGGACGGCCTCCTTCGAAGGCTAAATAAAGACGGGTATTATACTCAGAGATATGGGATGAGTTTGTAATCATAGTCATGGGGCTCATCTGGCAACGCTGATGGGTCTCATGAGGTCGGCGCTGCGCATCGTAGAGCTCTGGTTCCAAAAGTTGCCGCTCTTGTAATTTGCGGTGGGGAACTGACGTTTTCAGATTCAGTTAGATATCTGGAAGTAATCCTAGATAGCAAGATTACGATCTGTTCAGACAGCAAAGCGACACTAACTGCAATAGCGAAACCAGACATAACATCAGAACTGGTTTGGGAATGCAAAAAGTCATTAAACCAACTTGCAGAAAGAAAAAATGTGGACCTTACATGGGTCGCTGGTCACACAGGAATCACGGGAATCAGTAGTCGACATACTAGGCTTCGTCAAGAGGTCTGGTGTGGACTGCTGACAGTGGATAGGTGTCTCCAAATCTCTTACATACTTTGGGAGTTTTTCTTTAAAATTGTATTGAAAAAAAAATGCACAAAAGTGGAGATTTTTTACAATAATATCGGGGAAAATATCTCATTATTCACAAAGTATTCCCTAAAATTTGTTGGAAACTTTCCCAAAACAGTTTGGGAATGTTCCCTGATATAGTTAGGTAAATGCTCCTAATTTTTATGAAATATTCAGCAAGATATGTTGGGAATATAGGTATCCCAATTTTTTTTAAGCAAAGCTTCCAAACTTTGTTTTAATTTCCGTTATTACGATTTTCTTGAAAATTCCCCAAAAATTAATTCAAAGTGTAACTTTATTATTGGTGTAATTACTACGTTGTGCTATTGCAAATAAATACAAATGATTCTATCTGGATTATTCTGTAAAATTTAGAGTAAATATACAGTACATTAGTAAAATAGAAAAAAGCAGAATATAGTAACCAAATTGGTAAATTTATAGAGATTTCGGGACGACTTATCCATCCCCTTTTCCAGCTTTGTCAATTTTTTGGGACGAATGGATGCAGCCAAATCAAAAATACTATTTTAACATATGAAAATTGTATAAGAAGGATTTTCGTACATAAATTTTTAGTTACGAGTGCATGAATATCTCTTCCAGTTAGCAGACCCTAAAATTTAAGTTACTTTTGTAATTTGAAAGTTCTTGAATTTTCGAGATTTGTCTAACAGTGTACAGAATAAATGTGCATAACATGCGCATGAATGGAAATTCACGCAGTCATCACAAAAATTTCATGATTTACACTGTGTTCAAGCATTGAGGAACAATTTAGAAAAAAACAAGATAACGGATTGTATATAAACCGGTCAAAGCTACGTTAATTTGACTCGTCATCATCACGCTTCAGAAATTTTTTCAAGAAAGCGACTCCTCTATTTTTGGATGATGAAGGTCTCTATCGCCTCACTCTTTCTAACCACAGCAGTTTTCCTCCATTCTGTTGGTAAGTCTGATACATCAAATCATTTAACAATTAAAGTGAAATTTAAAAATAATTTTTGTAGTAGTTATTCTAAATTAATCTCATAATTTCGTAGATCCATGCGATATGAAATATTTCAAGTAAAAACGTATAAAGAAAAAACTGAAAGTAGTAGCTTTTCAAAGAGGAGGTGAAAACCCTCACTTAAGGTAGTCCAGCTACTCAAAAAGCTAGTCAAAACTATGTCTAATTTTCTTTCTCGAAATTGTCATTGTCTTGTTTTTATGATTAAGAAAAGTACACATTCCGTAAAAATAAATTTTCTTATTCAACTTTTTATTGCATCTAGTGTCCTTTTTCCTTAAATTTGTTTTCTTTATTTTCAATATTATTTTTTACGATTTCAACGATAAACAAGCCTCCTACCGCAAAATCTTAAGCCTTATCTTAACGGAACAGACTAGGTGGGTCTTATATTTTCGGGGTCGCTGAATTCGAATCGGCTGTCTATTTGGCCCCATCAGGTCATGGTCAAGGTCAATCCAAGGTCAAACCTACAACATTGATCGCTAACTAAATAAGTCAGGGTACCTATAGGTTTTCGGTGTCGCTGAATTCGAATCGGTTGTCCTTTTGATCCCATCAGTTCAGGGTCAAGGTCAGTTCAAGGTCAAACTTACAAAATTCATCGCTAACAAATTAAGTCAGGGTACCTATAGGTTTTCTTGTTCGCTGTAACCATATGTGGGTAACTATTGATGTCGTTAACCTGTATGTGTAATTATTTTTGAAACCACATAACAGTGAAACCCGACCTCTCTGTCATTTTCTACAAGCAGCAGCTTGCCTCCGATAAATCCATACATTTTTATACTAATCTGTTCAATAAATTAGCATGTTACACAACCAATATGAAAAATTGATGTATCCTGAAACTTTATATGTTACTTTTTTTACAGAATTAAGTTCACAAGCAATGAGGAACAGCGCAAGATCAGTTTTGCCGTTTCGCAATCCTATGGATTATATATCTAATCTCAAAATACCTAGTGGTAAACCAATAATAAACATTCATCTTCAATTCATTGGAGTAACAACCATTGATCAAGTTCTTCCATGCTCGATTAACGGGATTATCAATATACTAAATCAACTTCCACGTAACCCCAAAAAACCTGGAATAGAGTTCATACCTGAGGATATCAGCGAAGATAGGTGGGAACAAGTAATTAAAAACCATGCTGGTGTCAAGAGAAGTAGATATTGGATGATTGATGCTGCTGCAACAACTGTACGACTACGGCAGTCCGCTAGAGAGGTCAGTGCTTTACAACTGCCACGCATAAGAACAATGCAACCTCATGCCGCCACACACGATTTTCAACAGAATTCACTCAATATCCAGAATTTAAGAATTAATACAGCTAATCGTCAGGCCGACACAAACGATTTTCAACAGAATTCACTCAATATCCAGAATTTAAGAATTAATACAGATAATCGTCAGGCCAACACAGATGATTTACAACAGAATTCATTTAATACACATAGATTAAGAATTAATACGGGTAATCGAGGCCGAACAGTCGATAGTCGGATTCTGGATCAATATACTGTTGGTAGCCCGAGAGTGATTAATAATAATAATAATTTTATTAATTATAATAATTTTCGTAGCCCAATACCAACGGCTAATTCTATTTCTAGTTATAGTTCCAGTTCCAGTCAATATCAAAACACAGAACCCAGTTCTCCGAGCATGAGTAGGTTAAACAGAAATTTATCGCGTCTTAGAGTCAACCAAAATAACAACCAAAATAACAACCAAAATAACAACCAAAATTACAACCAAAATTACAACAAATAATGTTAAACTGTGGTATACGCTTGTTAATCCCAACTAAAAACAATCAGGAATCATCACAAATGGTCAGAAGTTCAGACGCTGGCAGGACAGCCGAAAAGTAAACTAAATATAAGTAAAAAGAGAATATGCATAAATAAATATAAATAGCCTGGAAAGTAAAAAAGGGATTAGGTTTTATGGCAATCTGTTCTTGGAACCCAAATAAAAGGGTTATCCCTCGAACCCAAGCTCTGACGATTTATGAACATTTTCTCATAAGTTCTAACTTTTCCTAACGATTTCTGTCGACAAGCGTATCAAGATTGGTCAGAAATGGTCAGAAGTCCTGACTTTTTTCTGACATTTCCTGACTTTTTTTAGTAGGGATGATATGCGGTGTTGCGAGTATGTTAATCATATACGAATGTTGATGACGCATATCAGCAACAACCACAGATAAATTTTTGTTTTCGAACTTTTTTCAAAATTCGCTTTTAAATGGTAAAAATTTATTGCGATTACAGTTGATTGTAGGTAAGGACAGTTGTTTATTAGCTTAATTGAAATTCTTAAATTGAAGTACAATTTTTTTTTTGGTTAACAGGGCGACAGTACCATTTTTTATTATTTAGAATTGAACATTACTGCTAACCTTATTTTTAATTTATCTGAAATTGAATTATTATACTTAATGATAAAAATAAATTAAAATTAACGAAAGTAATCTACGATTCCATTATTTCATTCATTCTGTCAACATTGAAGCCCTTACTTTTCCGTTCGCTTTTCGCCTGTTTTTTCTCTTCTGATTTTCCCTATCATGTAAATCTGACAGCTTATTAGAATACGTCGGTTTCACATCTTATAAAATTGTATTCAACATGAAGTTATTCTCCTTGCATGGAAATGCTTTAATTCGAAATTCTACAAAGTTTGACAAATTTATGAAATTAAATTTTTCTATTTTAAACATTTTATATTCAAAAGAGTTCTGATACTGTGATTTTGTATTTAAATATTGAATACTTAAGTTGACAAACTTTACAGGTTAAAAAAGTTGAAGTTCTTTAATCTTAATGAACCGGAAAAATTCTATACTGGTTAGCCCATTTTTCTGAAAAGAATTTTAAAAAGAAGTGCATTCTAAGTGAAATTTTTTTTTCAGCCCTTAACACTTAGATACATTTTTCATCAACTTTAATTCCAAGCTGAGCATACAAAAAAGATAAATAATTTGTTTATTGTACAATTTAAGTCTTTTATCAATAAATTTTAGAAGCAATTAAACCATTATTTAAAGATACTGGAAGAATATAGCAATCTTATTTTTAATTTTTAGTCCAAGCTTATAAAAAAATAAGTCATTTAAGATTGAGAATCAATCGGCAAGTGTTAATATATTTCATATTTTCAACGACCATCGTGTTTTACTTCAAGCGTGGTTTGGGATTTAGGCTTCCTTTTTTTACGAAAATAAGTGGGTCAACTTATCCTCAGAAATTGGAGCGTTGAAATCTCTAGCTCACGTTTGCAGCGAATTCATTATGACTTTCTTTTTTTTTCTAAATAAAAGATGATTTTGACTTTTCGGTTGTTCGTCAGGAATAACAGTAGAGTGGTGCCTTATTTAAAGTTTTTGGAATTGGAATTCTAGAATGAATTTGTTTTAGAAATAGGATTTACAACTGTTTTATATTCAGCGTAGGCTTCAACTCTCTCAAAAAGATAAAATTCTTGAAAACAGGTAAAGAGTAAATTTTCGCCAAATTCCAACGGTTGGAAGGAGCGGGCGACCAATGACAGAGCTCAACGGTTGCGAATCGATAAAAAAATCGTCAGGAGCTTAGTTAGTAGCTTTTCGATCGAGAAGCGGATCGTATCATAGAGAACGATTCACGCCGGCTAAGAATTCGATTAGAGTTGTACACGCGAAGGTTATAATTGACTTCATTTTGCGGTTCTTAAATTCGGGCTCCTTTTTATCCCCACCAGTTTTCTTTTCTTTCTTCCTTCTTGTGAATCATCAAATTCCCAGTTCGAGCTTTAGCGTTCAGCCAAATTCTTTAGGAGTCATCCAGGATCTAGAATCTTTCAGCTTCGATGGTGTCGGAGGTTTTCCATCAGTGATCGAAGGTTAGTGATGAACAGCCCGCGGAATTTTCATAATTTATTTTGACTTTGTCAGAAAATCTCGCGGACGAGTCGCATCTCGTTCTTCGCTAGTGCGTGGCGCGATCGCGATTTTTTCCTTGTTCGTTCGCTTTGCTTTGGCGGTTGCCAGTCGCTGGACTGTCGACCGAACGACCTAAGAAAGGTCTCGATTCGGAAGTTATTACCCCGAGGTTGTGACTTTGGAACGAGTCTCTCGCGTTTTCTTCTTTCGGGTACGGATGGCGATTGTTATTTGCATTTATTTGTTTTTCTTTTTTCTCCCCTTCGCGCGGTGATTGGAATCTCGCGTGGCAGTCGAAATATTTTCGGCCCGGTTTATTCACGCCTTTTACCCCTTATTTCCGAACGGGAGGTCCATCCATTGAAACGTCTCGCGTACCTCACGAAGTAGTCTGCCAGAAACCCTACAAGCGTCCCGGAAAACCCCGGAAGCGTCTAAATTGTCGACGGAGAAAAAGCAAGAAGCAACTCAGGAAATTCTGGAAATTCTCAGGAATTCCGCGAATTCCGCTCTTCCGACTGTGCCTTCATCTCCACCTTCGCTTTCCTGACCGCGAAGTCGTCAAATCCCGGTCCCGTTTCTCCATCCAGGCTACCGTCTCCAAGTCCGGTTTCCGCCAGTTTGGAATACGACCCGCAGTTTCCCGATTGCTGGTTAGATTCTCTCGGTCCGGAATACGACCCGGAAAGTCCAGCTTTTTATTCGGTCGGAATTTCGAAAGAGCGAATTCCAGAATTTCCACCGAGTTGCTCTCCTCTCGCTCCCTCCCGTGTCCGACTGGGAGCATTAACTATCCCGGCACTCATTGAGCCTCTGACCAAAAATCTCCCCTCGGACAGGGAGCTTTTGCTCATCCCAGTATATAAAACATAAGAATTTCGTTATTGTTGCATTGATGCATACGAATAATTGAATATTTAATAAAAACAGAGTTCAAAGTTTTTAAATCTGGTTTATTTCTAATTATTCTAATTTATGATTGTTAGATTCAAAAATGAGCAGCAAAATTAGAAATTAACCAGAGTTAAGCATTCATATTGAATAAGTATTTCTGCTTTCACAAATATAACGATAATTATGTTGAACATATTATCGATCTTATACATTATTTTGATAAATGATGGTAAATTTTGAGGTTAAGTGTAAAAATAGAATGACCTCACTTGAACAACATCTATAATTAATTTAAAAATATATGACGCGCGCCGAAGAAAGGAGGCTTACTCTAAAAAAATCGAAATCGAGGATTTTACACCTTCCGATAGTTTTTGAGTTGATCTTTTGAATTAAACCATCGAAAAAAATTTCCGAACGTTATTATTGAGCTAATAATTGAGCTGCTAGGCACCCGAGAAATCGGGCTTTTGCTCGAGATTCCGTGAAACACCTCCCACCACTCACCACTACATCTCCACGTCTCATCTATAACCTGACCGTGAGCCGCGCTGCTATATGAGTGAGAATGTAGTGGTAAGTGGAGAGGGAAGATTTCGTGAGTCTTCCCTCTCTATCTGTATTATCCTGTAAAATTTAGAGTAAATATGTAGTAAATTAGTAAAATAGAAAATAGCAGAATATAGTAATTAAAATAGTAAATTTATAGAGATTTCGGGATGACTTATCCAACCCATTTTCCAGCTTCATCAATGTTTTGGGACGAATGGATGCAGCCAAATCAAAAATACTATTTTAACATATAAAAATTGTATAAGAAGGATTTTTATATAAGAATTTTTAGTTACAAGTGCATGAATATCTCTTCCAGTTAGCACTCCCTTGAAAACTTACATTAGCAATTTGAAATTTCTTGAATTTTCACGATTTGTCTAACAGTGTACAGAATATTGGCAAATAACTGAATGTTTCGAGATCACGTAATATCACATGCACATGGATAAAAATTCACGCAGTCATTAAAAATATTTCATTATTTACACTGTGTTTAAGCATTAAGGAACAAGTAAGAATAACAAGATAACGAATTGTATATAAACCGGCCAAAGCTACGTTTATTTGACTCGTCATCATCACTCTTCAGAAATTTCTTCAAGAAAGTGAATTCTCTATTTTGAGATAATGAAGGTGTCTATCGCCTCATTCTTTATAACCACAGCAGTTTTCTTCAATTCTGTTGGTAAGTCTGATACATCAAATCAATTAACAATGAAAATGAAAATTTAAATTAATTTGTGAAGTAGGTATTGTAAATTATTCTCATAATTTTGTAGATCCCTATGATATGAAATCAAGTTCAGGTAAAACCGTATAAAGAAAAAACTAAAAGCAGTAGCTTTTCAAAGAAGAGGTGAAACCCCTACACTTAAAGTAGTCCGGCTACTGGAAAAGCTGGTAAAAGCTATGTCTCATATTTTTTTGAAATTTTTGATTGTATATTTTGCAAAAAAAAAACTGTTCGAGAATCGATTTTTTGGAGTCGACGCCGCTACCCGTAATCGGCTCCAGAATCGACTCTCGGCGCCGGGATTCTACTCCGAAAATCGAATAATAGATATTGAGAATTAATTTGGGTAAATATGATTAATTTTGAATAATTCTAGATTCAATTCATTATTTTAATTGATATTAACATTAATTCATTAATTAGTCGTTTAGATTAAAATTATTATGTATTTTAATTAAAATTAAGTTTTAACTTAAATCAAATTTCAAATATTCGCGGGATTTTATAAAGGGAATAATCGGAGTCGAAGATTCGATTTCCAAGGTCGATTATTCGATTACCGGAACAGACCAATTTTTCCAGAACCGAAGAATCGACGCCCTCTTTCGGTTCCTGAACCCTATTCTTTAGGTACTCCAGTTCATCCTCATTCAAGGAAAATCATTCAGACAAAGTTTAATAATTGAAATTTGTATAGAAAATTAGAAAAATACACAACTGAAAAAAAATTGAAAATTCGAAACTGAGATCTGTTGGAAAGTAGCACGTGACGTCCTGAATGTGTATAATTAATTTGAAGCACATTAATCCCTTGTCATTTCCTTAAGTTGGTTCAAACAACTAAAAGTCGATAGTTTTAAATTCGAGACAGTCTACCTCAGGTTTACAATTTAACAATATGACCTACTTATAGTTTCAATAGAGTTGAAAATGATACGCTGTCGCGTTATTTTAATAAAATTTTCTATTTTTTTCATTTTTATAACATTTTTATAATTATTATATACAGTCCTAAGTAAATTCATTTTTTCGTAGAAAACAACTGGTTGCTTTCCAGTATTGAATTAGAAAATATCTCGACTAATCGAATTAGTCATTTACCAATAACCTTCGGTGGCTCACTTTGTGCTAATCGAATCAAAAAAATTTCACTAGTAATTAGTTAAATTTCACCAATTTTGTTTTAAAGAGTCACACGTTTTTTTAAAAGTAGTGCACGAGGACCCTGAATATGCATAATTCATTGGTAGCCCATATTGATGCATTACGAGTATAATTTTAAGATTGTAAAAAATTCTTATTTTTCTTAAGTTTGTTAATTCAACCAGAATGAAATATTTTGAAAATTTAAACAGACTAAGTAACTCAAGCCTATTATGCTGAAATTTATCAAAATTACGCTAGCCCAGGAAAGTACATATTTATTTTTTCATGTTCTGTAACCTAATTATAAATATATTATAAAATATTTTTAAACGAAAACAACTTTGTCACGAAACTTAAAAAAAATGTATTCTCTCTTAATATTTGTCCACATAAACACGTGATGTCTACCTAAGACATCTATTTAAGTAATTTAATCATACATATAATCACAGTGCAAAATTAATAAAGTTGAACACTGCGCAAATATTTACATTTATTTCGGTACTTTTACAGATTTTTGTTATTAAACATTTTATTGCAACTTGTGTCTTTTTTCATAAATTTAGTGCGTTTATTTTCAATGTTATTTTTCATGATTTCAACCATAAATACGCCTGCTAGCGTGAAGTGGTTCTAAGAAAATTTGTAGATACAATTTAGGCGAAAAATTTTGTTAAATAAAATATTATTGAAACATGGTTCGTTGTTTCAAAAAGTGATTTTTTTTTATTTACTAAAGTATTCTTATGACAAAAGTTTATAACAAATTTGTAGATCTTTTTTGGTAGAACAATTTTATTTTCTTCATTTAATTTTTTTTCGTCTCTTGTACCGTTTGGTAAAAAATTTAATTTTCAATCTTATCTTTGACGATTAAAAGAAAATCTACTTGTTCTATCTAAAGTTTATTAACAGGGTGTCTACTCAAATCCTGGAAAAAAAATCCCTGACAATTCCAGGTTTTTTTCCAGGTGTTTCAAGTTTTTTTCAGGTTTTTTTCATAGTACGAAGCCATTTAAATATTTCGCATTTTTAAATCGATAAATTATATAACAATATATTCTTAAATATACTTGTACCGTCAATTAATTAAATAATTAAATAAGACTAAAAGCATGATTATTCACTTCCCGAACTTGTCCCTAAAGTTCATGATTTTGAATAATAATTCAAACAAATTTTTATTATATCTTCTTATACTTAAAATTCAGTGCATGTTTAGGTGAAATTAACAGTGCTATATTAAATTCAATTTAATCTGCTTCAAATTCCTTATTTTTAAAGTAAAAATATTTGTTTTTTAAACGCGATATATGATTTTTTAACGAAATAGTTGAAATTTCAACAAAAATATTTCAAAACAAAAGGACGATTTTTTAACAAAATTAATGAATTTTTAACCAAATAGTTGAATTCTGAACTAAAAGAGATAAGC
>CAKNWU010086261.1:0-10899 GCA_932072015.1 Andricus quercustozae | reverse complement strand
TCTAGGTTGGAGACCTCATATACTACCGGAGATAATTGTTTGGTAAGACGGAAAGGACCATGGAATTTTTTGGCAAGTTTGGACGAGACATGCTTTTCGGCAGAGGATAGGGTACGGGTCTTAATCAAGACCAGGTCGTTCACGGAGAATACCGGCTCTCTACGCCTCATATTGTAATAACGAGCTTGGCGATGGTAGGCCACCTCGAGATTTTGTACTATCCAATCTCTAAGTATCGATAAGCGTTCCATTCGTTCCGCCCATACGACCGGATCTTGGGTTTCAACCTTAGTGTGATCGGGTAGGATAGGTGCTATGTGGGCATGGAGGGAATTTACTGCTTTTGGATTACGACCAAAATTTAGGAGAGCAGGGGTGGTTTTACTGGAGAAGTGCCTGGTCGTGTTAAAAGCAAATCGGAATTCTCAAAGTTATTGGTCCCATGTTCTATGGTCATGTTCGATGAAAATTATTACCATGGTTTTCAGAACCCGATTTACCCGTTCGGCGGGATTGGCTTGTGCGTGATAGGGTGGGGTGGTGGTATGGTAGATGTTATATTCCCGGGCCAATTCTTTGAGTGAAGAATTTACAAATTCGGTCTCATTGTCGATGAGTAGGACTTGGGGTGTTACCCAGCGCATCAAAATCAGTTTTTTAAACGCGTCGCGAATTTTGGGACCTGTGGCACATCGTAGTGGACAGAACTCCACCCACTTGGTAAAAAGGTCCTGCATAACTAAGACGTATTCGAACCCGGAAGCTGTTCGTGGGTAGGGACCCAAAATATCGGCAGCTACTACTGTCCGGGGCTCTTCGACTATTCGACGACCCATTAATCCGGATGGAGCTAATTGTTCTAATTTGCCCATTTGCCAATCTGAACATTTCCGCACGTATTCCGAGATGTCTCGAAACATCCCGGACCAGTAATAATCGGTAGCGATGCGAGCGTAGGTTTTATCGATCCCCATATGACCGGCTTGGGCGTCATTATGATTTTCTTGGATCACTTTGTTTCGCACGCTGACTGGTATGACCAATTTCCAGGCGTTAAGGTCCTCGCAGATTGAGTCGAGTATTGGGTTCGGTCGATGATAAACTAATTTATCATTTTCGATTTTCCAGTTAGGGAACCTAGCTGGCAATTTTTCGATAGCCTCACGTCGATCGTGGTACCAGGGGTCATCTGCAGTAATCAATGAGGTCACTCTATCCGCGTTTCCCTCAAATATACGCGATAGGGCGTCAGGCACGTGGTGGCTGGCCCCTTTACGATGAACGATCGTATATTGGTGGCCCTGTAAAGCCAATGCCCACCTTCCTAACCGTCCTGTCGGGTCTTTTAAATTATCTAGCCATCGCAAGCTGCAATGATCGGTAATTACTGTAAAATGGGAACCTTCTATATAGCATCGGAATTTTTGTATCGAACCCTACAACCGCCAGACATTCTCGCTCGGTAGCAGTGTAGTTGCATTCTGCTGGTATTAGGCTTCGGCTGGCATACGCGATAACTCTTTCTACCTCGTCTATCGTTTGGGTTAAAACAGCTCCCAAACCCGTGGAAGTAGCGTCGGTTTGTAGTATAAACTCCTTAGAAAAATCAGGGCGGGCTAACACGGGGTTGGTGGCCAAAAAGGAGCGTATATTTTCGAAAGCAACTTGTTGCTCCTTGTCCGAGAGCCAAGGTTGGTTTTTCCGAAGAAGGAGAGTCAAAGGCGCAACGGTAATTGCGAAATCAGGAATGAAACGGCGGTACCAGGAGGCTACACCTAGGAATTGTCTAACTTTATAAACGTTTGTCGGAACCGGAAATTGTAACCTTGTGACCTTCGGCATTCACCAAGAAACCTAGGTACTTCACCTGGGAGCGACAGAACTCACACTTTTGACGATTGATAGTGAGGTTGGCCTCCTTAAGTTTGATTAATACTCGACCGAGCCACTCGAGGTGTTCCTGAAAGGTTGCGGTAGCTAAGATTAATATCATCCAGGTATGCAAACACAAAGGGTTCCATATCCGGAGTGATTATACGGTTCAGCAACCTTTGAAAAGTGGCCGGGGCGTTGGTTGGCCATAAGGCATTCGGGTGAATTGAAGTAAACCCAAGCCCGGTACGGTAAAAGCTGTGAGCTGGCGATTTTTCACATCGAGAGGGACCTGGTGGTAGGCCTGACTTAGGTCGAGGGTGGATATGTAGCTCGCGCATCTGAGCTTATCCAGTATTCCGCTCATGTAAGGCAGGGTTCTAATATACCGTTTTTTAAATATTCTTTTGCTACCTGCACTGTAGCCTCGTGAATTTTCGGCGAGGTTAAGCGATAGCGTTGTTTAATCGCGGGACTATTACCGACTACGATGCTGTGTTGGATGAGAGGTGTTGAGGGCAAGTTATCCGGGACCGGAGGAATTTGTTTATCTAACAAAGCGGTTAATTTTTCTGATTGCTCATCCGTCATAGGCAATAAAGCACAGCAAGCAGACGCAGCTGATTTGTGAGGGTATTCCAATTCAAAGTCATAAAAATGGTTAGGGTCGGTAGCAAAACACCATCGATATTAATTTGAATGAGCCAAAGCTCTCGCAGCACCATAAACTGTGCAATTGATGGTCCAGAGGTCGGACCCTTGCGAGATTTCTCCACGAAGGGAGGCATCCATTTCAGCCAGATGTTGGGGGTTTGGGAGGAACTTGCATGTTAATGTTCCTTCTTGTCCTGAAATCGCGATCCTCTGAGAAGGTGCCCGCTTTCCGCTCTGGGTGTTTCTGGCACCACAGATTGTGCATACGCGGCATAAAGCCTCGGTGAACAGGGATAATGCTGGCATCGTAGCAGTCTTGCAAGTCACCCTTGAGTTGATTCGTCCATTCAATGTGGGCGTTTTGACGGTTCGTCGTCGTGTTTCCATCTAAATTATTTTCAGCACATTGTTGTGCCTACGAGCAGCTAGGAAAAGGGTTCATCCATCCTTGTAGAACCTAGCATGCAAGGATAAGGCTGCATTCTCTGAGAGGTCGTCCGGTATCCCAGAGTCACCGTTTAAGAAACCTCACCCAGGTGCCATTCAGGTTTCGGCACGGTTGTTACGCCGCCGATCAGGGGTTATTCCTTCGGAACCATCCCTGGACAATTGTCCGGACCTTCACCCCACTCAACAAGAATTATTTTCTAGAAACTCCGATCTCTCACACCGTGTGACGAGTACCACCATTTTGACACCGACACACTTTCTTTAGATAGAGTGGTCCGAGTGATCACTTTACAGTTTAGATTACTAATTGTATTTTACAAAAATCTCAGAATTACACCGCACGAGAGGGGGTCCATCATGACCCGAGGTTAGTAACAAACAAGTTTCAAAGGCGTGTGCCTACCAATTCGACACACGACGTTGACACGAAAGAAGTTATTAAGCTACTACAGAGATGAAGGGAACCCACCTGGCAGTATCCGGCCTCCTCTAGATCGTCCTCTCATTATTCTTCTATTTCTGGTAATTTTTAATCTGTTCGAATATGAATTATTTCAGTTCGTCTCCACGAGGTACTCACTCGTAGGTTGGAAGTACGAATGACATTTCTTAGAATGGCGTCTCCGCTCTCCCTCTCATAAGTGCCGGAGCGCCACTCGCGTCTAGAGCGTAGAACTGCTAAGTGAGAGGACGGTCGAAAGAGAAGGACAACTGCAGACATCCAATGGAGCCAACCTCATAGGATATGACAGTTGTTCTTATTGTTGTGTGGGGGGTGGTTGATCCACCCTTCCGCCCGAGTTAAGTATGAAATAAAAAAAAGGAATAAAAAAGAAATTCGAATAAATACGGAGAATCATATAATTGGAACCCCGTGGTCTGACAATTTGTGGTTCCGGGCAGATGACCTAACCTTCCTAGTTTTTTCCAGTTGGTGAATTATTCCTATTTTTAAGTGGTTTAATTTAATGTAAAAGTCAAGGTGAGTTTATAAAAATTACTAATAATCATAGAAAATTAATCATGACATTGTGATGTGATATTAGCCGTCGATCTCTCATATTCTAGGCTAGTATACTACTGTTTGCAGACAGCCCGTGGATTTGATTCGTGATTCCAAACTCATATCCCCAGTAAAATGATTTTTGAAGCTGAATTTTATAGTTTTTAGATAGATTTGTTTGGGGTAAAAATTTCCCCGTCCCAATATATATGGAACACCCATCACACGGTTGTGAGACGTGGCCATGAGTGGCCATCTCTCGCACTTCGCCATTCCAAAGGGTACCTCTGCGGAAAACCTGGAAATCGATAGCATGAGGTCACTCATTAATTTTACATGGATGATCTTAATGCTAAAAATAAAGAGAAACAGCATCTAGCTCTAGACATTGTCAAAGAGTACACTCAAGAGATTGGAATGGTGTTCGTGTTAGAAAAATGCGCCAAGGTTTATTTGAAGAAAGGAAAACTTAATAGCATCCCTCAAGACCCTGAGCTCGTCGACAGAAGCGCTATACGACACCTTGGCGCTGGAGAGACCTATATATACCTGGGCGTGCCACAGAGCCGCATTCAGGACGTGACATCTATAAAGGATACTCTCCGATGCAGATACAAACGTCTCATCCGACGGATTTGGTCTTACGAACTGTAGGCGAGGAACAAAGTATCTGCGACGAACATGCTTGTCGTCCCGGTGGTACTCTATTGATTTCCAGTGGTTTCATGGACGAAGGACGAGCTCAGATCCATCGATATCGGGTCCCGAAAGATTATGCTCATGAACAAAAGCATGCACCTTAAATCTTCTGTTCCGCGACTTGACATCTCACGCCGTCAAGGTGGTCGCGGAATACTAAATCTTGAATGTCTTCACATCAGGATTATTCTGGGTACAGCACGTATAGTCGGATGTGGACAAGACCCTCTTCTTAAAATGGTCAGGAAACACGAAGAAGTTTGCAAAGGGGCCTTTCTGTAAAAAGCAGTGGAGGAGGCTGCTGAAACACTCGGCTTTGACTTCAATATCAGGGATGAGCAAAATGCATTAAATCTTATGCATCTCGAGTACTCACTCCTGAATGCCCGGATTAAGAAAGCACAGGAGAAAAACTTCCGCGAACAGCTTCTCGAAAAGAAGATGCATGGCATCTTTCGCAGAAATGTGGAGGGTCTGTCGATGTCGTATGAGCGAACATATGCTTTCCTTAATTCACCCGGATTGAAGTCCGGCATGGAGGGTTTCATTTTGGCATGTCAAGACGGTGTCATTTCCACTATAGCATACGGTCGCCACATTTTGAGCCAAGACAATCCCGATGATGGCTGCAGAGCGTGTTATGCACACCCCGAGCATCTAGGACATATACTATTTAGTTATCCAACTCATGCGGAAACGACTTACATCCAAAGGCACAATGCGGCACTAAGAATGCTTTATTACCATCTCTGTCACTCTTACGGCATCAGCCCAAATAACGCTTCGCTAAACGCTCCTAGCGAAATAGTGTCAATTGTCGAGAATGAGAAGTGCCGGATATACTGGAACTTCATAATCTCGTCAATTGTTTCTGTTGCGCACTCGAGGCCTGACATAGTTCTTCTTGACTTCGAGAAAAAAAACCATGTTCGTTAGCGAATTTTCGGCACCAGCTGACAAAAACATCATAGCCAAGGAGAATGAAAAGAAAGACGGGTATAAAGACCTTATAAAGGAGTTGCGACGGTTATACCCAGAATATTCTGTTAAGCTAATCGTCTTGATCATCGGAGCTCTTGGAGGTGCCAAGGTTTCACTGGTGAATAGTCTAAAAAGTATCCCTGCGTGTCGGCACGAGACTTTTGCCGGATTAGCGTATTGAATTCGTCGCAGACTCTAATCACCTATCTCACCGTCGTGAGACGCGGTTACAGCTGAAATTTTACCACAATTCTGGTGGGTGCGAGTGCAATTTTTCAGATCAGCACCTGCTCCCGGCAAAATCCTGCGGTTGTCCTTATGGCAAACATTTAATTATATATTCTATTCTGGACCTTTATTCTGAATTTAAGAATATCTTGATTTAAATATTGTAATTAAACTATTATTATTCGGGTAGACCGAGATCCCTATATTATTTTAGCCTAATAATATTAGAATGTAAAAGAAAGAATATTTGACATACTCAAATTCATTAAAATACTTTGACACCATTAATTTTGATGGTTTGAAAACAGACCATTTCTACTATTGAAAGATACATGAAAAGAATTTCTAAACCTCACAATTAATAAAAGTCCCAACAGTATATTATTTTTAGATCTTCCTCCTTCAATCCATCTACAAAAATAAACGGGTCCTCTTATTTAAAAAGATGATCAAAAGTCGGAAAAACCTATACCGTTGAAGAGCTTGAGATACTTGAAGAGACGGGAGTGAGTGGGAGAGAAGGTGGGTGAGAAGAGAGAAAAGCGAATGCCTGGATGGAAGAGAGGAGAGAAAAGAGAGTAAAGGAAAAACGGCTTGAATCCAGAATATAGGAATTGGTTGGTCGGCGGAAAAGCGTACTTGTGTCAAACTAAATTAGCAGAGTTGAGAATATAAGCGGGTGCGGGGAGGGAGGTGGGGGGGGGGGGGTGTTGGGAGGGACGCGGAACGACCGCTCGAGGACGGAGTAGGGCAAAAGGCGGGTGAGTGGGAGAGAGAGGCGGGGGCGGGCGGAGAGAGATAGTTGAGAAGAGTAAGCCCGGTTTTGGGCCGGACGGACCGAAGTTGTTGTGCGATGGTACCCGTAGCGAGAGACTAATATGAACCGATTTCCGTTGCGAGTGCGGGGATAGGGGCCCATTCAATCGACTGTCCCCGTTTCCCAGGCGCGATGGATGACTCGGGGATGTTGAGTATTTGGGTACGAAGGGTCTCATCGGCTTCGGGTTGGCCCGAGAAAGGTTAGCCATAATACCCCCATAGTATCCGTTTACGTAACGCGGGCGCTACAGGCAACCACCACTGATGATCAGAATTACTTCAGTGCCAAAATCCGAACTCATGCAATCGATGTAATTCAAAAACTGCCCGCTCTTCTTGGTTTCGCGTTTGGCGGTCGTGAATTTCCCGCCATCGCTATGCATCACGAGAAATCATTGGGTCCTCCTGCTGGGCGGCTATGACTTCTTGAAACAGTGGTGGCGTATGCGGATTCTGGATAGCGCTGAGGAGCGGAACTCGATCGACCACCGCGGTATCTAGGGTAGATCTAGTGGGTTGTAACACAAATTCTAGGTCCCACTTGCCTGGGTACATCTCGTTGGGGTCCGGATGACGCGAGAGAGCATCCGGAAATAAGTTATTCCTTCCCGGACGTGTTCGACGTTGCGGGAAAAGCGACTGAGGAAGAAGTCCCAACGGGTTAATTTGTCGCGGGCATCTTTCTGGCACTCCAGCCAGGTGAGCGTTTTGCAATCTGTCCGTAAGATGAAGGTTTGATTCTCTAGGAAGGGACGATAAAGTTGCATGTCCTACACGATGGCAAGACACTCCTGCTCATTGCAGTGGTATCTTGTTTCGGTACTGGAGAATTTTGCGCTGGCAAATGAAATGATCCGCCTCCTGCTGTCGGGCTCCTCTTGCTTGTGGACGGCACCCATACCTCATACCTCGTGCACTGGCATCTGTTTGGAGGACGAATCTTAAGGACGGATCCGGGGTAATATTGTGCGGTTTCTTGGTTGACAGGAGATCTCTGAACGGGGCGAGTATGACCGAAGAGTTGCGTGCATACTCCTTCACCCATTTACAGATCCCGAGTAAGAAGCGCATTTCCTTACGCGTACGGGTCCGATGGTGCCCACAACGTGACTAAGATAAGTAAGGCCGTAGATGGACAAACGTCTGAAAACAAGGGCCAGGTGTAACAAATGCTCCTGCCAGTAACCACTCTTGAGATCAAGATTTGAGAAAATCTTCGCCTTACCTAAGTCTTTGAGCGTCTCGTGGATCCTTTTGAGGCTCCGATCGGCTGAGCCGAACGGAGAAGAGGTTGGTTCGATGATACCATCACGGAAAATTATCGTTTATCTCTAGGTTTTTTGTTGCGGGAGTAACCTCGTAAGTTTAAGGCAGGGGGTTTAAATAAGCACTTTGTCGACCCGTGGTAGCGATAAAAATACAATCGGTCACCTGGTTATTGATTATGTGTTATTTCCTTAACCAGGACCGCCCGAGGATCAGTTCGGCCCAGAAGAATACGGACTCCAGGTAAACAACTGAGGTCTGAGAAAACGGCGATCAAGACCGGGGTATGCCAGTCTCGGTGGGTGGACGACTGGAAGCTCGGCCCAAGCTCGCCCGTTTCCCGAAATGGCTTCCAACTGTCGGGTCAGTATAGCCCACAGTTCTTATGGGAGTGCCTTCCGGGACAGTGATGGCATTGGGGAAATTGCCAAGAACTCTGGCATGCGGCGGTAGTGGTTGTTACTGTGGTGGCCGTATTTGGCTTGGAATCTTCGCGAGAATTCTCATGGAGATTCTCTTCTGCTTCATCAACTTCGGTCTGAACGGTACGTTCAAAAAGATCTTTAAAAGAGGTGAGCCAGGCGGCGCGTAGAAGCTTCTTTATCGATGTCTTTAAAGATTGGAGTAGAAGGCCTACTATCTGATGTTTGGGGCCTTGAGGCAGAAGACGTTGGGTTAGAATGTATTTCTTTTGCAGGAATCTTCCGATGGGTTCTTCATTGGCTTGCTTGCGCGAGTACAGATTAGTATATAATTTATTTAGTGTACTCGCCCCGGCATAATGTTGCATGAGCAAATTTCGAAATTTTGACCATGGCAGAGACAAATTTCTGTAAACTTCGAACCATTTTGACGCGTGGCCCATGAGGTATTTGGCAATCATCTACGAACACTCGGCCTGATCAATCGCGGCGTTTGTGAAAAAGATTTCACACTTGCCAAGGAAAACAATAAGATCCTCATGATCTAGGCTGGTGAATGTTGGGTGAGGGGGTTCGGGTGACCGGAGTGCGCGTATCAATTCATGCCAGACGTTGATAGGGACATTTTGTGCTGCGGTTTACAGGACTTGCCGTTCAACCACAGGACTCTGAGGAGCTTGTTGCAGGGAAACATTAACATTCTGCAGGAGAGGTGGGTGCACGGGTATCAGCGGTCTGAATACCGGGTCCGGTCGAGTACTGGGCCTGGCTACTGGCTCGTAATAAAACTTAGAGGGCGTAAGCGATACCGCTTCATATACGGGGGCTGCAACAGAGTTTTGTGGGTTGCTCTCGGGAATCGGGGTCTGTCTAGTAGACATTTTTCGAGTGGGCGGTCTGCCCGAGCCACGACGAGGCGTCTTTCGCGAGCGGACGATACTCATGACTAAGGGGTAGAAAGGGGTCCTATTTTAACTGCTGTTGAAATTCCGAAAAGAAGAATATATGCGTAGCCCCACGTTGGGCCGTCAAATAGTTAACTTCCCCAGTGTGAGGGGACGAGAAGCAACAATGGGGGGGGGGGGGTACTGAAAAACTTTCGGTTTCGTTAAGGGAGTAGGTAGGGATTGTTTTACTACCTACCGGTCGGTGTGTCCTGGTAGTCTGGATCGCTCGTTATCCCCTCGGATAAGAGAGGAAACGAGAAGTTTTGTCCATGGGCGTAACTGAGAGGAAGAAAAATCCTGAAAGTGGCTATGTCGGGGCTATGCCCGGGCAGTCTGGAGGGGGAAAGAAACACGGAAGGGCTAGTAGCAACGCGGAATTCTGCTGCCACGATAAAGGGAAATCACTGTAAGAATCACTGAAAAAATATGACTTAACCTCACCTTCGGCTGAGAGTCACCGCCTGAGGTACTTAAGCCTCCGACACGTCGCGTCATGCCTGCCAACCACCGCGAGAAGTATCGAAACTTACGATTAACGTACCCACGGCTGGTGGCACGTGACGCCGACGATTCTCGATGACGACGCTGAGTTCGCAGATGATGATCTCTGGTGATGATGACCCCAGTGGCGATGAAATATCAAAGGGGGCAGGAGTGTAAGGAAAGGGTTAGAAACTAACTGAACTCACGATACGCAGACCATGCTTGCCCTGCCGCTCTGCTAGTCCGATAGCAGCGGTCCCGGCCTCGGATTGGCTGGAAACACGCGACAAGAGGGGACTCGCGTAGTGGGAGATCCCCTTGTGTCCATTACCTTGCTTTTCGTGCGCCGTGGCTCTAATGGCGTTAAAAAAGTATTGAAATTTTAAACGCATTAAAGTATTAAAGAGAGAGAGAGTTAATTTTTTGGGCATAATCTTACTTCAGAGTAGAATCTCTTTTTGAAATGTTTCAATGTTAGTACATTTGAACTGGAATTCACCAACGGTTTGAGGGATCGCGCGCTTCAGTGGCCTTCAGTGGTCAATCTAGACCGTCCAAACTTAAACATTCAGTGGCGTGTGAACCATTTCCAATTTGAATACATAATATTACCACGCGCTGCTTCTTTGTCGCCATGCTGCTGGTGTTTCACGCCGCAGCGGCAACAATTCTCGGAAGCAGTACATCCGGACTCATTCAATCCAAGTTCCTGTGTACGTGTATTTATTTCTAAAACAGACTTACCTCTTTCTACGACACGGGACCACAAAAAACAATTGTTGCGTCTTTTTACTATAAAAAATCTGCCCGCTGGGCGGGCACATTCTCACTTCGCGTTCGATTATATATTTCTCTCGCGCTTCGCGCTCGATAATGCATTTACCTCGCGCTACGCGCTCGTTTTTTGTATTTCCACCACATTTGTGCACAGACCTTTTAAAATTAAAGGTCAAAGCATCGACAACTGTAACTTGGTGATTATGAATTCTCTTTCGTTAAAGCTCCTTCGGCTTTAACGCACACATTCTCATCACGTATCTCGTGCTTCGCACTCGATTTTGTCATTTTGTCACTT
>CAKNWU010086115.1:0-14015 GCA_932072015.1 Andricus quercustozae | reverse complement strand
ACTTTTTACTAAAATAATTATATTTTAACCAAAAGAGATATATTCTGAACCAAAAATATGATAGACTTTTCTATTAAAAGGAATGAACTTTTAACGAAAAATAGTATAAGATTTTCTTGTAGGGTTCTATTTTTTCAATTCGTATTAAAGCCCAAAATCTTGGAAAAGGGGGAAAAGGAGAAGTTTCTTAAACAATTGAGAAAAAAGAAGAATTATCAAAGAAAGGGGAAATAAGGGAACGAGTGGCAAACCTGTGGTCATGATATACTTTAGCATCGGGAATATCGGTAGTAGCAAGTGTTTCCAACAAGGTCCTAGATGTAGGGTCTTTTATTTCATTGTGCATTAGTTCAAATAGTTTTATAGATAAATCTGGCCACTGAACATAAATTGTTCCTTCTCTGCCCTTGTCACAAGTGAAGTCAATTTCAATCTGTAAAAAGGTATTCCTTATTCATATTTTCTGAGAGTAAAAACCTATTTCTGAAAATTAAAATGAATAAACTTAGAGCATTAATTCATACCAATTCATGGCCACTGGGCTGTTTCAATACAGGATACTTGTTAAATATGTCCTGACCGTTTCCTAGAATGTGCCTGAATTCAGGCATTCTTTCCTCAATACTCAATTGCCAATGATTTAAAACACTTCCCCATGGAGAGTCATTATTTAGTAGCCACAAGATGTGTTCACTTGGAGGAGCTTCATTATTCGCTGCGCAAATAAATTAGGTAATTTCATAGAACATTGAACAACTTATCTTTATGAAGGTTTTAAAAATAAATAAAATCTAATCTTACGAGCAAAATTTTCTTCATCTTCATCGTCCCCACCTTCGGATTTTTTAGCGTTGATCAATCCTAATTTTGCTTGGAAAGTACGCCAGTTTCTGTACTTGTCTACGAACTTCCCCCTGGAAATCGGTTGGTCCTTACCGTTTGTCTTTGGAGGAATATAATAGATTCGTGGATCTTGTTTTGTAAAAATGTCACAAAATTTCCACGTTAAAAGATCCCAATGATGATTCTCGAGCCTCGGTCTGAATTAGAAGGTTTTCTAATTAAATTTAAAAAAATTTAAAAATATAATTGAGACACAACTATCTATTTACTTACAATTATATTTTATCACCACTAGATGGTATCTTAATTTCCACTAAAGTTCGAATAATTATATCGACTATCTCATTTCGTACTTTAGTTGAGAGAACCTTATTTCGCCAATGTATTAAAATTCCTTCCCCCGTATTTGTTTTCTTTAGGAGACGACTCAAATCCTATAAAGATTTATTAATTACTGAACTTTTCTATATACGTAAATATATTTTGTAATATTACGCATAATTAAACTAGTATATAATCTTACGAGCAAGTGAAAGTTTGACAACAGATCCGCTGTTAGTACGTAAAATTCATTCTCGCCTCATTCTCTCGTTACAATTATATACACTACTTATGAATAATATGGAAACATGTTTTTTAGAACAGCTGCTTTACTTCTCTTAACTTTGACAATACGGATTTCGAAATTTCAAATACACTCAGCCAAAGTCTGAAGTTAGAACAAAAAATTGGTAAAAATCAAAAAAGTGTAATTACCAACACAATCTTTAAAATAATATTTTTTTTTTCTTTCTAAAAGAATATTTTTAGATTTATATAGTTCTGACTCTCACTACTGAAAGATTTACAACTTCTTAGGACCAAACGAAAGTGTTTTGGAAAACGTTGAATTTTTCAGAAAGTACATGAATTTTCAACTAAAAACTATCAATTTTCATCCAAATAGTTGAATTTTCTACTTTTTTATACAAAAAAGATGAATTAAAAAAAAAGATGAATTTTCAAACAAATAGTTAAATTTTCAACTAAAAGAGATAAATTTTCAACCAAAAATGGATTAGTTAAAAAAGGTAATTTTCCATAAAAAAAAAAATTTTCAACCAAACAGTGGAATTTTTATTTAAAAAAAGATAAAATTTCAACCAAAAATGGAATAGTTTAATTTACAGTAAAAAAAGATTTTTTTTCAATAAAAAAAACTAAGTTCTCACAGAATAGTTTAATTTTCAACCAAAGAGATGAATGTTCAACTAAAATGCTGAACCTTGAATAAAAAAATTCAGTTTTTCAACGAAAGAATTCCATTTTTACATTTTCGACCAAAAGGATTAAGTTTTAACCAAGAAGATTAATTTTATACCTAAAAAGAATTAAAAAAAAAACATAATTTTTTGAACGAACAGTTAAATTTTCAACTGAAAAAGATTAGTTTTTAACAAAAAATGAAATAGAAAAAAAAGTTCATTTTAAACCAAAAAAGATAAATTTTCAAATAAATAGTTGAATTTTCAATTAAAAAAGATAAAATTTCAACCAGAAATGGAATAGTTCAATAATCCGTTTAAAAATTAATGTTTATTCAGAAAAAAACGAATATACAACAACATAGTTGAATTTTCAACCCAAGAGATGAATTTTCAACTAAAATGATGAATCTTGAATTTAAAAAAATGCAATGTTTAACGAAAGAACTCAATGTTTTATATTTTCAGTCAAAAAGATTAATTTTGAACCAAGAAGATTAATTGTATACCTAAAAAGATGAATTAAAAAAAATACATGAGTTTTCAACAATATACTTAAATTCTTAACCAAAAATGGTATAGATTAATTTTCAGTTTAATAACATAATTTTCAACAAACTACATGGATTTTCAAGACAAAAAAAATGTCTTTGTAACAAAATTGTGGAATTTTTCAAGAAATATGTAACAAAATAAATAAATCTTTAAAGAAAAAACATGGAATCACAACCAATAATAAAAAAGTAGACTTTTCAACCAAGAAAGATTATTCAGTTAAGAGAGAAAAAAAACTGCAACCAAACTGTTGAATTTTCAAACCAAAAAATTAATTTGTTAAAAATTTGTTGAATTTTTAACAAAATAATTAAATTTTTAGCGAAATCTGATTTCGAATTTTTATGTTGGCTTATATGTTCTCAGTTCAACCTTTGGCTGATTTTAAACAAAAAAAACTTTTGTTTTAGATCATAATAGTATATTATACTTGTTTTAATTGAAGAATAAATTTCATAACATAAATTTTTTATCAATACTTAAAGCAATAAAATATTCAGATATTAACCATTTCTGCGTCCTCGGAATCCACTTGGATTTGTATTTTATTAAAAATTAAGCCTTGATATATGCTTAACTTAGATACGAAATTTGTTCGACTTTGTTCTAAAGTAAATATTTTTTCGATTACTGGATTAGGCTGTGTACAATCGAGTTTTAAAATACCTTCATGGTCGATTTGTTCGCCTACGAAAAAAACTGTAATCTTAAAATAAAATCTTTATAAAAGTCTTCAAAACTTTAATCACACATTTATAAAATACTATCATAATTATGTTGAAAAAATTCTCAGTAAGTGAGTGATTACCGGCATTGTTCCACCTTGTCGAAATGAGGTTAGGAATCATCATAAATGTAACAACATTACAATAAAATAGAGGAAATAATACTTACAATAAAATTGTGGGATTTTATCGGCGAACCCCCAATTCGCCAATACGTCACAGGTTTCCTTATCCATAATAATTAGCACTTGAAACGAAGCTGATCAAAATAAACCAAACGTACCGGAACGTCCCTGAATCACATGACGCGCAAAAAACTGAACCAGAAATCACGCGATCACTTCAATTCAGACGTCAAACGCAAAATATTCAAAATGATTATTTCTGCTCATGCGTGTAGCTAAGTAGCAGTTTCGATTGACAAACTCATTTCTTTGATTTATAGAAATAGTTTTTTTCATTCAAAGTGCTCAACTCAGATAGATTACTTGTTTGATTTCCGTCTGAAATTTCTTTAAATCAAACAAATATTTATTGAAATTAAAGAAAACCTATTACAGAAATAATTTCTTTAAATCAAAAAATACGAACTACGTCATTTTTTAAGACCAAATAAATATTTTTTTATTTTAAATTTATTTTTGTGTTGGCTGAAAAAAACTATGTTAAAGAAACGATTTCGTTAGTTCAACACAATTTGTTTTCTGAGTTTACATGGAATTCAAGGAATTCATGGAATTCATGGAATTTTCAGAATTTATGGAATTCACAGAATTCACGAAATTCATGGAATTCACGGAATTGATGGAATTCACGGAATTGATGGAATTCACGGAATTGATGGAATTCACGGAATTCCCAGAATTTTCTCAATTCACGATATTCAAAGAAATGGTGGAATTCGCATTGTCGGTACCGGTAAAAAAAAAGACCGGTACCTACAATTTTTTGTTTCGGGTTGTTGAACCGTACATAAAATTAAAGGAATTCGCTGAATTCACGGAATTCAAGAAATTCACAGAATTCACGGAATTCAGGGAATTAACGAAATTCATGGAATTCAACGAATTCCGGGAATTAACGAAATTCGTGGAATTCATGAAATTCAAGGAATTCATGAAATTCAAGTAATTCATGAAATTCAAGTAATTCATGAAATTCAAGGAATACACGGAATTCATGGAATTCAGGGAATTCGCGGAATTCATGGAATTTGAGGAATTCATGAAATTCACGGAATTCATGGAATTTACGGAATTCCTGGAATTCACAGAATTTATGGAATACACAGAATTCTCGAAATTGATGGAATCCACGGAATTCCAAGAATTTTCGGCATTCACGAAATTCAAAGACTTCTTGGCATTCACACTGTCAGTACCGGTAAAAAAATTACCGGGACCTACAATTTTTTACCAGTTTTTGAACCGCACATAAAATTCAAGGAATTCACGAAATTCATGGAATTCGCGAAATTGATGGAATTCACGGAATTGATGGAATTCACGGAATTCCAAGAATTCTCTCAATTCACGATATTCAAAGAAAGTGTGGAATTCGCATTGTCGGTACCGGTAAAAAAAAAATACCGGTAACTACCATTTTTTGTTAAAGGTTTTTGAACCGTACATAAAATTAAAGGAATTCGCTGAATTCACGGAATTCAAGAAATTCACAGAATTCACGGAATTCAGGGAATTAACGAAATTCATGGAATTCAACGAATTCCGGGAATTAACGAAATTCGTGGAATTCATCAAATTCAAGGAATTCATGAAATTCAAGGAATACACGGAATTTATGGAATTCAGGGAATTCAGGGAATTCGTGGAATTCAGGGAATTTAAGGAATTCATGAAATTCACGGAATCCATGGAATTTACGGAATTCTTGGAATTCATAGAATTCACAGAATTTATGGAATACACAGAATTCACGAAATTGATGGAATCCACGGAATTCCAAGAATTTTCGGAATTCACGAAATTCAAAGATTTAGTGGAATTCACACTGTCAGTACCGGTAAAAAAAATTACCGTAACCTACAATTTTTTTACCAGTTTTTGAACCGCACATAAGATTCAAGGAATTCGCGGAAATCAAGAAATTCACAAAATTCACGGAATTCAGGGAATTAACGAAATTAAATGAATTCAGAAAATTCACCCCTTCCAACTGGAAGGCACACTTGTGACTGGTCACAGAAATAATGTTCATGAAGTCCCTACCGCTTTCCCACACTTCGTGGGTACGGGAAGGCACCCCTGTGTCTGGTCACTGAAATAATTTTGGTCAACCCCCTACCCCTTTTCAACACTTCGTGAGGAGCGGGAAGGCACCTCCTTGACTTTTCACAGAAATAATTTTGATGAAATCCCAACTCCTTTCCAACACTTCGTGAGGGCGGGAAAGCACCCCTGTGCCTAATCACAGAAATAATGTTGGTCAAACGCCTACCCCTTTCCAACACTTCGTGGGGGCGGGAAGGCACCTCCTTGACTGGTCACAGAAATAATTTTAGTCAAACCCCTATCACTTTCCAACACTTCGTGAGGGCGGGAAAGCAACCCTGTGCATGGTCAGAGAAATAATGTTGGTCAAACAACTAGTTTTTTCCAGTATCTCTTGGGGGCGTTAGGCACCCCTGTGACTAGTCACAGAAGTAATGTTGTTCAAACCCCTACCCCTTTTCAGCACTTCGTGGGGAGCGGGAAGGCACCCCTGTACTGGTCACAGAAATAAGTTCAGTTTTACCCCTAACCTTTTCTAATTTTTTTTAGTCTGCGACGTCAACTAGAAAGATGGTCGATATTGAGGATCAAATAGTTGCATTGAACACACAGGAGATAAATTATTTTTAAAATATTTTTGCCGGCAATCTAGGTATTTAAAAGTCTTCAAATTCCAAACAATGCAATGTATTCAAAAGTGTTCAGGATAATTAAAAATGTTAAAGTATTTATTGCGACAGAACTCGGGAGAATTCTGCAGAATGCTAAGAATTCCGGAGGGTTCTACAGATTTCAAACAACGCATGCATTTTAAGTAAGATAATTAACTCGTCGAGCAATTTTTTCTAATTTGGTTGCTACGAAAAAGATACTTTTTAATTTTTGAATCTCGTTTAAGTTAGAAGTTGCACAAAAGAGTCAAAACCTCCTACAAAAATAAACGGAGCGGAAATTATACAATCTGAACTCGTATTCTCACACATTCTCAGCGATGGCACATGGACTGTCGGCTATCTAACTCATTTTTTTGATTGGTTAATCTTTAATTGCTAATTACTCGGTAATTATGCATTTAATCAAATTTTTTTATTGATCATTTTCTACTTCATTTTTCACACGGAATCGGGAAATATAAATATGTATTTTGAATACATGGACACCCTGTATAATAATCTGACGAGTGGCGTAGGGATGTGGCGACCCCATCGCCCGAGAGCACAGGCTCTTGCAGTCAGCCACGTTGCATTGGGCTATCTCCCCAATGCAACGAATTATGCGGTTACGTCACCAGTATCGCGCAGTGCCACCCACAGTAGGCCTCTCTCGGATGGAAGCCATGGTTCAGTTGGGAGTGGCAATTAGGTATTTTCACTAAAACCACCAGCTATCTTCACTTCGTTGATTGCTGAGGGTTGCTGAGGAGAAAACAAGGGACCAAATGCATGGACAAAGCTTTATTTTTGTAATATCTTCGTAATGAATTATGATTATTATCATTTTATTATGTCATTAAATAGATCTTAAAAAATAAAAACTATTTTTACCATACACTTATACTGAAAAAATTAGTTTTTACGAAGATATTAGCAAAATAGGGCAAAAATGGACCGAATCCCATGCATTTGGTCCCTTGTTTTCCCCTCAGCAATCAACGAAGTAAGGTTAGCTGATGGTTGAAGTGAAAATACCTAATAGGACCGAACCGAGGCGACGACCAGTCTCTTATGCGACTCGTACATCAACATGAAGCCATCAATGTTGCGGCGTTTCTATACCGTGCCGCAGATAGGGCCGCAGAGGAGCTTGTCCTCCCATTTGACTCCGGCGACACTACACATGGCCTAGCATCACTAAAACCTTCGGTGCTCAAAAGTCGTGTACAGAAAGCAGAACATATGCTTCTAATAAGAGAACGTGTTGACAAGCCCCTTCATAGTAAATTCTACGGCATTTCTATACCGTGCCGCAGATAGGGCCGCAGAGGAACTTGGCCTCCCATTTGACTCCGGCGACACTACACATGGCCTAGCATCACTAAAACCTTCGGTGCTCAAAAGTCGTGTACAGAAAGCAGAACATATGCTTCTAATAAGAGAACGTGTTGACAAGCCCCTTCATGGTAAATTCTACGGCATCATACGTAGAGAAGAGCTCTCGATGGGGCTGTCCAACATGTTTCTCAAGTCTGCTGGATTGAGATCGGACACTGAGGGATTTCTTTTTGCCTATCAAGACGGCGTTATCGACACCATAGTTTACCGCGAGCGCATAATGAATATACCTGTAGGCGATACTAACTGCCGAGCGTGTAAGCAAGAGACAGGTACATCGAGAGACACAATGCCGCTTTAAAAGTATTATATTACCATCTTTGGCAATTCTATGGCGTTGATCTATTGTCCGCCTTGCCATACGCCCAGGGGGAACTCGAATCAGTTGTGGAGAATGATCAGTGTAAGATCTTCTGGAATTTCTCATTCTCCACCACTCAACATATCAGTGCTACGAAGCCTGATATTGTCCTCCAAGATCTGAAGACCAAGATCATTTGCGTGATTGATTTCTCAGCACCAGCCGATGGTAATATCACGGCTAAGGAGGTAGAAAAACGGGCGAAATATCAAGCACTTCTTTTCGAGCTGAGCAGGCTGTACCAAGGCTACAAAGTCCATCGTGTAGTTCTCATAATCGGCTGTCTTGGAGGTATGAAAGCATCATTTCTTAGCCAACTCAACAAGATTCCGGCTTGCCAGCGTCAGGCTCATTCCATCGCAAACCGGATGCAAAAGGCTGTTCTTCTGGGATCACTTCATCTGGTCCGTCAACACTGTTCCTTATAACATTCTACAAAGATTGGTAGCACTAAAAAAGTATCTAGAGGTGAAACCTTCATCTCCAACTGTCCCGTCTGCCGCGTAAGGTCATCCGCGGCTAGAGACCTGACTCCAAGGAACAGTGTTGAACGATGTAAGCTCTTGCTTACCTTCTAGGACAGAAGGAGCAGAAGCGGATGACGTAAACGTTCCAGTTGCGTCGGGATTGGTTGCTTTAAGGAACCATGATCATAGCTTCCGGAACCTACAACTTCTCTTATAATAAAAATAATCTGAGGATATATAATAATGCATAAATATTTCATATGTGTTCGGTTTATTGGAAGATCCTGCTCAATTGACACTATTGAAAGACAGTTGAATTAAAGCGTTTGTTCGATATTGGCTTTCAGTGAAAATTGTATGATCAATGAAAAATAACATTCATTTAAAAATGATGAGGATGTGGAAGGAAGATTAATACCAGTGATGGTAATATGTATGGAAAATTCTGTTTTATAGCTACAAATGCATATATTGCTTTCCATGAGAGAAAAAAGGAGAAGGAACTAATTTAAAACAAATATTTTACTGTAATTATATCATGCGTGAAAATAAAAATGACGAATATACCATAGATTTATAAATCCAGCCAAAACAAAGAAGCATCAAATAAGTTCTGGAACGAGTGCTGTTATGCGATTTGCAGAAGTTAGATGAATGTTATAAGAATGTGAATGTTGATTACATTGCTACAGAAACGAATTTTTTCTTTTCAAACTAACATTGATGACATCATCTCAATGGATTAAGCATAAACGCCTGTGGTTTAAATAAAGAAGAAGCAGTTTCAAGAAAGCTTACAATACACCTTCGTATGATGAAGAAAGCAAAGGATGAATAATGAGTGACGCAAAAGTTACCGAAAAAATATCATCTATCATTTCACATGGATCAAAAACTTACCTTTCCAGAAAAAATACAGCGGATTATCACTGAAAATTATGTAGACAATTCATGAAATATAAAAACTGCATTTTAATCGTAGAATTAATGCGGTTCAGATAGTCGACTTGCGTGCTTAGGTTTATGCGTTCGAATCCCCCCCTTGCCTGCGAAATTTTAATTGTATTGTAAGCGTTGTGACCTTACAAATACCGATTATTTATAAGTATATCGGAACATATATCTATGAATTAACCGTGTATTGATTTATTAATTATTTTTTAGCAATGATTGTTTACAACTCATAGTGCCGCCTAAAGACTCTAATGTCTAAACTATAGTCTATACCATTAACATAAGTTAGCTCTGCAGTGGGACTCTCATACCGTTTCGAAAGTCGAACATCGAACGGACTTCTTTTTCTAACATGTGGAGATAGAAAGAGAGGTTCGTTGGATTTTCGACTTCGAAACAGCATCGGAGTACCACTGCTGCTAATAATATCCGTCACAGTGACATGATATTTCGTAATAGCAGCGTCGAGGAACAGTACAGAATAGCGACTGGATCGGTAAAATCTACTGATCCGCAGGTCAGCACCACCAAAATATCTTTGAGCACCACCTGAGAATTGGCACTGCCCAGGTGCGAATTGACCGTCGGCCCACGGTCGGGCAAACCGTCGAGCGGTCGGTCCAACGTTGTGCGCCACTGGTCGGGCCAACCAGCTAAGCGATAACGGTCAACCGCCTTTGACTCACAAAGTCGGCCCGAAATTTGGTATGAAGTCGGTCCAACCTTGGACAACAATGTGCGGCCGACTTTGATTTTTGTAGGTTCAAGATATTCAAAAAATTAATAATAATTGATTGCGAGTATTTTGACTATAAATATTAATGGTCCTGCTTAGAATACAGACATATATTACATTTTTTAAAATTATATTACAAATAAAATTTCTATCGCTACGGGCTTTCGAACCTACATCTATACCTGAATATCGCCTAGCAGTCGGGAGTCTTACCCATTACTCTATGCCTACAGAATTTAAAGTTAATGAAAAAACCATCCTCATAAGCCACAACTCAAAGCAGTTAAAATTAAACAATTTTTTTAACTCTTTTTTCTCAATATTTTTTTTATTATTATGCGACATCATGTAGATGTAAAATAAATTAACTGTTAACGTGAATATAAGTGAAATAACTTTTAAATACATACATAATACATCATTGTTCGAAAATTTCTTATCAACAATTTTTTTAAACAATTTGTTTTCAAACATTTTTTTCAAACTTTTTAAACAATTTTTTTTTTCAAAAAATTGTTTTTTTCTTGGCGCCCACTTTGAACAATTTTTCTTCGTGTAATATTTTTTTTTCGCGTTTTAGGCTATTTTGCAACTTTTGATAATGAAATAAAATGTGATTTTTAATGAGCATTTAAAATTCGCGCATCATGATGACTTGTAAAAGCCAATCTTATGCCGATGGTCGGGCCATCTACTGTCCAGAGTCGGGCGGACCGTACTTTCACGTTCTTTTTGAAACCATGAACCAGCGTTTGTCCGATGGCCGGACCACATTTGGGCCAAGGTTTGACCGACCATCGGGTGCGTAAAGGTGACTTGTGGCTAACCGACTGCTGTATACAGAGTCGGACCGACAGCATTCTTTTGGTCGTATCGACCAATCTGCCACCATTTATCCGATCGTCGGCCCAAAGTTGGGCCAGAATTGGGCCGACAGTCGGCTTTTCGCCCATCGCCGACGTCGGTTGCCAACGTCGGTGAGACCATGGCAGCTTGAAAACACCTTAGTCGGTCCAACTCTGGTTACCGTAGATCGGCTACCAAAGTAGGGCCGACTTTGGACCGATGGTCAATCTCTGGCATCCAACCGAATTTCG
The DNA here is from genome assembly GCA_932072015.1 of Andricus quercustozae. Lineage (NCBI taxonomy): Eukaryota > Metazoa > Arthropoda > Insecta > Hymenoptera > Cynipidae > Andricus > Andricus quercustozae. The sequence continues at coordinate 2,751 of CAKNWU010086115.1, read as the reverse complement.
CACCTGGGTGGTAACCAGAAATGATAGTCATATTCAATTGCCTATACTTATAACATTTACTTAACTGCCGTGTTGTCCATATACGTACTTGGAAGATCAGTAGATTTAACTTGGTTTTCAGTCAAATATAAGGTTCTTTTTTCTGCGTGTATATAAAAGTGAGTATTTAAATAAAACTCTTGTTGAGGATTTTTAAATTATTTTTTAATAATAATAAGAATAACTTCTCGCGGTAGTGCTTGAGCTTTCCTCCCATGAATTTGACGGCTATGTTGGCTGTAGCATTGCTACTGACAGGGGTCCCATGCCAGACAGGCAGAAGAAGAAAGGGACTAAGAGGAACACCAAAACCCATAAATTATCATGGAGAGCATATTGCATATTTTGAAATGCTTTTGGCTTCAAGAGGATCGTCGGGAATCCATTGGAGCCATGGCTGGGGGCCACAGCATGCGGGACGGTGGTGATGATGATCTGCGACATGGTCAGGCAGATCTCACTAATCAAACAGCTGGCCATCAAGAACATTTGCGACATACGGTATGCAGTGAAACATCAACTGTGCTTGCTGAGAATACTTGGGCTAGCGTTAACTATTTGCAGCCAACCACCTTCAACTGAAGTACCGTGGGAGAGCATCAAGTGGGATGTGACAAAGAATAAGGAATGCTTGCGTCTCCATTATTAACGTGGGAAGTTTGAAACTTCACGCGAAAAAGGATACAATTTTAGAACGAAATTTGCTTCCAAGTATCCTCAAATAGAGAAAGTCACACTAAGAGATATTATCGCTAATGTACAGGACATCAGGAATAATCAACACATATCAGAAGATCGAGCAATGAAGATCAAACAATAGGTTCTTCCGCAACCTGGTGATGATCCAGCACCATCACATCTTTCAGAGGTAAATGGCTTAATAGAACCAGAGCCAGAAGAAGAAGTTCAACAACCAAGAAGGCGATTAAAATGGACATACCATATGAACAGAGATGTAATGCGCTTTTTTTGACAGAGAAAAGTGGGCAAAGTGTAAGGAGAGAACATCATCGACTTTTCTTTCTTAAGTACCCAGAACTAGCCAAAAGAATAAATGAGCAGATTCTAGCTATCTAGATATCTGTATATAGCTATTCTAGATATCTATAAACAGATTGCTTTCGATTGTTGAAATAGCTGCCATCGAAATGGAAGTGGAACAGCAGCTTCCTATTGTTGAACTCCCCTTGGAAGATGTGGACAATGAAGACCTGATTGAAGCTGAAGGCATAGGCGCTAGGCATAATGAACATCAAGTACCGGATCTACTAGAACAAAATCCGGACATTAATAACGATGATCTGAACAACAAAATCCCAGAAAAACTACAGCACATTGAAAGGAATTTCGGTCATGCTTTAATAGAGTTCAGACATGTAGAACCAATACAAAGGCATTCTCTGCCAAAGATCAACATCACAAATGATCTGCGTGCACTATAGTACGGCGGTTAATGGACAATATTGCGACCAACCTTGCATTTTATTCTAGAGCATTGAGAATTGGCACATTTGTAGTATATACCCACAGCTTACTTTTAAGAAGTGGAAACAAGGTTGCAACCCAGGGAGAGCGGCGGAATAGCGAGTTGCCTACCAAACAGGGGTAGATCTCAAAAACTTAACAAATCTTCCGTTTCGGTATCTTCTATGGGCCAGGATCGGTCCCCCATTTGACATATAGTAGTTTAAAACATATGTCGACCATGGCTACTATCAAAATTTCTTACACAACTGATATATCAGCGGCTCATTTATCTTTATTTACAACGGATCTTCTATGCTTAGCGCGTTCGTTATAGCTTACGATTTCGATTGAATAGGCCAGCTTTTAACTGTATTTGCGCTAACGAGTTCAGGCCAATTGTAGCCGGGCATTAAATCTCGCCAATTAAAATGAATTAGCTGACACTGAAATTAAGTCTTGCTGATACATTCAAAGTTTTAGCTCCCCTAAAAATTGCTCACCGAATTCGGGCGAATAGCAGATTTGAAAATTAAATTAATTATTTCCAAATTAACAAGAATTCACGACCTGCTCCAATTCTAGATTGTCGCAAAGCGAGATTCACGGAGGCTCTAGAGAATTCATCTCAATTCGCCTCAATTAGATTCTTTTTACTGGTGTATGTTCTTCCCTGTCCGAAGGCCAACCCACGGGCCTGCATACTGGCGAAGAGAGTCAACGTTGTCCAGCTGCTAGAGTTATTTTCGAGAGACCCAATGGTGACAGCCACACATATTAAAGGAATAGGGAAGCTAGTCATGGGATCGGCCTACTTTCCATATGACAGCGATACGGGTTTTCCTCTTCTACTGCGGTGCGATGCTTATTCCCACCATACTTTGTGGGGTAGCCCGGACATCAACTCAAGAGATAATGATCTATTGGAATACCTAATCAGTACTAATTTAGATATTCTTAACAAGGGGAGCACCCCAGCATTTCGTAACCCGGTTAGGTAGGAAGTCATCGACATCGCCCTCTGTATCGCTTGTTTCAGAGACAATTTTAAGAAGTGGAAAGTCTCAGACGAACCTACTCTCTCAGATCACGCACAGATAGAGTTCAAGTTGGAATCCTTTGTACCCACGGGCCCTAAGTGGGTCAGAAATCCAAGAAGAACGGGCTGGGACCAGTTTTTCAAGGAACTAAGGAGTGCACTCTCGGAGGTACCCAGGTCAATTAGAGATGTGGACATCCAGGTGATGG
>CAKNWU010085986.1:0-11903 GCA_932072015.1 Andricus quercustozae | reverse complement strand
TTATCTTAACGTCTTTCTCTGTCCTACCCCTCTCTAACCCTTCTACTCTCTCCCTCAGCTCATTCATCTCCTTTTCCCATTTCTCATCCCTGATTCTCAAGTCCTCCCTCATACCTTCCATCTGTTCTTTAGGACTAGTTATATTATATTTACCGACATATATACTTAGGATGACACTAGGAAGCAGTCGTTGCTATCTAAGTCCCTCGACGGTCTGAAGATTAGCCATCCTCTCTGCGACAAAAAATTTTTCCGCCCGCAATCCACAGGTATTTGATTAATTTGTCTCTTCTGAGGCCCAGGGCAATGGCGTAGATTTTCCTGTTCAGAAGTGACAGGGCCTCACGTAGATAAACAGAATATTTATCTTTGCTCGGCCATCCGAGGCTTTCAGTAGAAAAATCTCTGAAAACCTTACGTCTCTCCACGAATTTATCTCGAAATTGTTGACTGCTGAGTTTCGCGACAATGATCGGGGGGTTATATGATTTTGTGAGTCCAGGAGCCTTTATTATTCTGTAAATTTTGACCACATCTTCCTTCACAAAGGGAACGTCCAGAGCCATAGCTATCGAGTCCATGGTGGTCAAAAGGTCTTCATTGGGTTTCATGGGGAAATTGTGAATTTCCAAAGTCGTTTGAAGGGCCGCCTGCTCGCTTAAATTCAGCGCATGCTCAAGAGTGGCCACTTGTAATTTCAGATCATTGGCATTCTTTTTAATTTTAGTAATGTCTTCTTTTCCCTTTTCTGTGCCAGCTTCGAGTACATAAATTCGATTCGAATTCTCAGCAACGTTCGCTTTGATCGTTTCAATGGAGGTCAGGAGATTTTCATTAAAAGCTTGCTGCTTATTTTCGAATTCTGTGATCCTTGAGAGAATCTCCTGAGACTGCATAAGCGCTTCCTTCTGTCCTTCCAAGACAGCATTTCTGATCAAAGCAACGAGATCAGCCTGGGTGGTGGTAGCCGCTGTGGCTGAGGGGACAGGAGCTTGAGGGGAAGACGTACCGTCGGCGTGGCGAATATTAATTACAGGTTTCCCAGAAGAACTACCATCGACTATCGTAGAGATGTCGCTGATGCTTTGCTCTTTGCATTTTATGCAGAAGAAATCTGCCTGACCCTTTTTCAGCTTATCAAAGTTTTTTTTCGAGATGTTAAAATTCGCACATGCCAGATGAGTTAACACACCATACTTTACACATACAAGGACCTCAGGTCCTCCTCTGGAAATAACTTCCTTGCACTCAGGACACGCACCCATTGCTCTAAATGATCACTCACAGATATTAAATAGTTCGAAAACAGCAAACAATCAGCAATTTCGAAAAAAAAAACTTGCTCAGACGCGCCAGGAACACAAAAAGTCACAACTTGAGAATTTTTCTTAAAAAAAGAGCAAGAAAAACACGCGAAATTTCAAAACTCCGGAGAGCAGCAAATCGACACGTCCACTCCGACCACCGTTACCAATACGTTTGTCCCACAATCCGGTCACTTAGGTACTGAAAAGACCTAGAAAAGAATTGCAAACGATTATTTTTGGCCCGGTTGTTTTCAGGAAGTAGTTGATTATGTTAGAAAATGCGATATTTGCCAATCTTGTCAGGTTGATCAAAAAGCTCCCCCTGGAATGATGGGTGAAAGAATAATTGAACAACCGTGGACAGTAATTGCAGCAGATATTATGGGACCACTTCCCCGTAGTAAAGCTGGTTTTCAATACATTTTAGTCATTCAAGATTTATTTACAAAATGAATTGAATGTTGTCCCTTACGTAAAGCGACTGCAAGAAAAATTAATCAAGCTTTTAGAGAATTTATAATCAATCGTTGGGGAACTCCCCAAGTAATTCATACAGACAACTGTGCAGAATTTGTAAATCAAGTAATACAATCTTGGGTAAAGAATATAATATCCATCTGTCCACAATTCCCCCTATCATGCTCAGGCTAATCCAGCAGAAAGAGTTAATCATATAATGAAAACCATGATAGTATCTTTTATTGAAAAAGATCATAGAACTTGGGATGAGCATTTATCTGAATTCCGTTTTGCCTACAATACAGCCTATCATTCCTCTTTAAAAACCTCTCCTTCATTTTTGAATTTTGATAGATACCCTGAACCCATAAATTCCTTAAGAAGATCAAAAGAATTAGATTTAGAAATTAATCCACAATCGCCTGAACTTTGGAAAGAAAGAATGGAGAAAATCCAGATTTTAAAAGATTGGATTATTCAAAATTTTGATAAAGCATACGGGGTAAAATTTGACAAGTGTCCCTACCTAAAATTGTATTGTCACCTATCATATTCAAACTCCACCAGATTGTAGTGCTAGTGGACCTCTTTAAATTCTGTGAAGGGGGCGCACCTAGTACAACTGGTTGTCAAGATACAGGGTCCCGAATTTTCGACGATTCACCCCGACTTCTAACTTTCAATTGAACATAACTCCTGATACAGTTATTTAATTTTACTTTTTTATGAGGGTTTTGAAAAGGTATTTTAACAAGGTTTAGAATAAAAATAATGATGAAATTATAAAAAAAAAATGATTTCACCTTGATTTTTCATTTTAAAAAACATTTTTGTGATTTTCTCGCAATGCGGCATTTTTGATATTTTTTTAAAAAGTCTAAAAAAAAGGGCTTGATTTTTTCTCTTCAAAAACATCCCGAAACGAATATGGGATGGAAAGTATTGGTTGAGTTATAAAAGGTCATAAGAGCGCGGGTGCCCCGCCAGTGACTCAGTGGTTCTAATAATTGATAAAAATGATGTTTCTGCGTACGCGTAATAAAAATTCCATTTTATTCCGATTTTTTGATACTTTCGGAACAATTTAGATATCTCGCGGCATTAAAACCAATAGATTTCATCTCAAATTATAGATCGCGAAAAGAAGAACAACGTGAACATTAAATTGAATCAAAAAACCTGTTTTTAAATAACACTGTGAGAGGTAGAGAGACTCACATCAAAAAGCACCCCAAAAAGTGAGAGGCAAGGGACTCACGTAAAAAAAAAGCACACGAAATTGTTAAAAGCAAAGAGATTGCCACAAAAAAAGTCACGAAAATGTAAGAAGCAAGAGGACTTATCAAAAACCATATCGAAATGTAACAGATGAGCACAACCATCCACCAAAATTGTTTGTAATTTTATTATTAACTATCGTTTTCCTGCAATGGAACCATTTTAATAATTTAATTAAGAAAATATCTAAATCGTTCTCCAGCTACATAAAAGTAAGAATAAAATAAAATATTCGTTAAACGTTAACAGAAAGATCATTTTGATCGTTATTAGAACCACTGAGTCAGTACAGTATGCCAAGTAGCGCCGTGGCTAGTTGGCGTGAGGCACCCGCGCTCTTATGACCTTCGACAACTCAACCAATACTTTCCATCCCATTTTTGTTTTGGGATGCTTTTCAAGAGAAAAAATCAAGCTTTCTTTCTAGACTAATTAAACAAATATCAAAACTGCCACATTGGGAGAAAATCACAAAAATGTTTTTTAAAATGAAAAATCAAGGTGAAATATTTTTTTTTATCGTTTTATAATTATTTTTATTATAAACCTTGTTAAAATACCTTTTCAAACCCCGCATAAAAAAGTACAATTTGGTAATTCTATCAGGAGTTATGTACAATTGAAAGTTAGAAGTCGGGGTGAATCGTCGAAAATTCGGGCCCCTGCATCTTGACAACCCGCTGTACAATCCCAACAATATAATTTACGCCGTCGTCCCTTTAAATTATCTTTAGGAGATGTGGTCCTTACTCGAAATAGAATTCAATCTTCTAAGGTCAAAAATTTTGCTGCAAAACTAAACCCAAAGTTTATAGGCCCATACAAAATTATTAAAATTCTATCTCCAACAGTTTATCTAGTTAGTGATCTTGCTGGTGCAAAAGTTAATAAAGCCCACATACAAGATTTAAAACCCTATAACCCTCATGAATAAAATTCTCTTTATTATTTTACTTTCCTTCATTCTATCAATTTTTTGTTGTTCTGTTTATTGTAGGAAAATATTCTGTCCAAACTTAAAAGTCCTCTAGCCTCTACATATGTTATGTCCCCAAAGTTATTAAAAAAAAATTAAACCATCTTCGAAATGGAGGACAAGGGTTCCATCCCGTATGAGCTTTTTGCTAAAATTATGAGGAAATATTTTAAATTAGAAACATCCTATGAAGAACTAGAGGAAGCTTATAAGGAACTGGAGGCCAATTATAAAAGGTGTGTGATGGATCTAGACATAGATGTTGAATGGACTGATGCTGACACTGAAGAAGATTTGTTAGAGGAGTTTAAACAAAAATATAGTTTAGGCGCTAGAGTTTCCCAGTCTGATACTTCTGTCCAAACCTCACACCCTACCATTCAGCCCAAAGTTAATGCAGAGACCCAAGTAAATTTCCCTCCAATACCCTCATTTCATATAGTCCACCCATCCTATTATCCCCCTTCAACAGCTGAATCGGATACTTCCCGATCGGATCTCACTTTGATGAGTCATGAACCCATTGATTCCCCTATGTTGTCCCACCCTGAATTTTACCAACCATTTTCTCAGTCATTATCCCAGCATATAAGATACACCGTCCCTCACGATGATGCCCCAATCCTAAGGAGTAACTTTAATAAATCAGTTTCTCGAAGTCCACGTGTAGACAATGGTCCCGCGCCGGAAAATAATAACAATAGAATTCCCTCAATCTTCGAACTGAATATACAGCCATCACCTTATGTTAATCAAGAATTACTGGAGTGGGTGAACGTCACCATTAAACACGGGTGTTGGAATTTTCATGCACCCGATCACTCCCATAAAGAATGTACAATACCGAGGATACAAGTTTATTGTTTTGGATGCGGAGCTGACAATGTGTATTGGAAGGATTCTTTTTAATGTAACGGAAAATTATATTCATAAATACTCCATATATTTGATCACCACCCCATATTTCTTTTTTGTTATCACTCCCCATATATTTTGTCACCATCCCATTTTTTTTTGTGACCATGACTTAAGTTGATCTTATCCCCAAATAATAAAATATAATGTTCACTAAGAATATGAATATGATTATTATTAATCTTGTAATTTAAGAAAATTTTTATTTTACGGGAAATAAAATCTAATTTGAAATTCATGTTTTTTGTGTAGATTATTCTTTAATCCAGTCATGGAATTCCGTACAGTTTATTTTACTGAATATTTCCTTCTGATTTCCAGATGAGTTTTTGCCGAATAATTGTAAATGTTCTGAATATTGAAATATTTGAATCTCCTGGTCGATGAACCGTATCATAGGTTAATTATATTACAACATTAAAAGCTTTATTTTAAGATTTTACAGACCACATTTTGAAAATAGTTCATATAAAATTAAATTTTTTTTTTCTTTGTGTCCTGATATTTGAGAAGAGTACAATAACTAATATACTTAAAATGATTATGCCTGTTTTCTGGTCAAAGTAAATAAGGTTCCTTTTGAATCCTTTTTTTTATAAATATTCTCACGGTCTTTCTTTTTGGGAAGGGACAGTTGTGACGTTGCTAAATATTTGCAAGTCACAAGTTCCAAAGATTTCAAGATTCAGACTAATTCGGTTTTTCTATTTTAAATAATTTCATTCTCTTACTCCTGCCAATCCAGAGGCTGCAAGGCTTTCCAAGACTTGGGTTAATTATTTAAGATAGTTTAAGTTTAAGAATAGATTCTGCATGTGTTCTTTTTTCATTCTATGCACTTTTCGAAAATGAGACCATCCTAAAGAATCCTGATCCCTCCAGACCTAATGAGAGACTTCAAGAAGCAAATGGGACGCCTTTTGTCAATAGGAGTAACTCAACCCATTTGAAATTTTCCGCCAATCCTACTGCTGTGTGTCAACCTACTCCTGTCCTTCTGGTCGTACCCCAATATTTATTGAACATCTTGGAATGCTACTAGGATTCAAGTTTTGTCCGACACTTGATTTCCTAAGTAACTTATTCGCCTCGGAGCGGAATTCATGATCTCTTTTGTTGGGAAGGTTTATTGTCGATCCCCGGCATTGCGAGTGGGACCTCTGTAGCTGAGGCGCGGATATCACTGGCAACATTCCTGATGCTATGATTTCTAATTTGGATTGAGTCTTAGTAGGAATTAAGCAGTCAGCTTGTTTGATTATATACTTCGAAGAGGACGTCCTGGGCATTAATTCAACATCATTTGGACCGAATTGGTTGAATAATTATCACCAAATTCAGAAGAGATAATTTTGGTGGACACAGTATTGTCATTTACAGTCACATCCCTGAGAGCCGATTTCAACTGTTTAACCTTTTAGAATTTAGAATTTTGTTAAATTCTTCTTTTTAATGATCTTCTAAATTATTTTTCTTTTTTCACCTTTGTGATTGATCCGTGGAGGATCTGGCGGCCGCAATTATTTAATAAATTAACAAGATACGTAGAAAATTTAATTTTTATCAGAAATTAGTACTGAAGTACAACTGGGCTAATTTTTAATAAATTGGCCCGGTTATAGTATTAGTTAAAAATAAATGTACTCAATGGTACATAATAAGCATATGCACATATTTATATATATGGCATCTTCCTCAGATAACCTTTGGTTATAGGCAACGAGGGTATAAAACTTATTTTCAATAAGTATCTGGGTAATTTATACATTGTAAATCCTATGGGCAACCTTATTTTTTGATAAGTACCCGGATGACATTTTTTTAAACACGATTATTATTACAACATACAACATGCGTGATTATAACAAATTTTTGAAGATACTATTTGTAGATATAAAAATATAATACAAACTGGAAACATGTAAAACATTTTCAAATATAAAAACCTGAAAACATGTAAAAAAAATAGAATAATTCCAGAATTTAATTAGTGATAAGTATCTGGGATATTGTAAGTTCTTTGAAAAATTATGTACATCCTGTTAGTAACCTTATTTTATGAATAAGTACCAGGAAGACATTTTTTTATAAACCTATAACAACATATGTCATGTGTAAAGATTGTAGAGATTGTAAAAACCTGAAAAATTAATATTAAATTTGGAATATTTAGTAAAAAAGATCATAGTGACCACATCTAAATTTTGTGGGTGATTCTAAAACCAATCCATTCAGATTATTAAATTTTCCATTTAGGAAACGAAAAGAATCCAACCTATTCAAAAGCATTTCTGAATAAGATTCTCAAAATCCAAATATTGTTTCTACAAAAATGTACATAAAAAGAAGACATCTTTCAAGAAAATAGAGTTAAAATATGTATGTAAAAATCGAAAATTAAAAGCTTTAAAATTTTCATTTTAAATTGAACATTTTTTCATTTCTGTATATTGAAAATTAATATTTTTAAAATTCATTAAATTTTATTTTTAATTAGATTTTTTTTTTAATTTTATTTATTATGAATAATAATTTTTTAAATCGCATTTCAATCCCATGATTGAAAAGTAAAACATTTCAATGGAAAAAACAGAAAATGATTTTTTTAAAATTTTATTTAAAACAAAAAAATTAAATTTTAAGTAAAACCATTTCAAACTATCGGAAATATTATAAATCCCTTGGAATCTTCTTAAAATGTTAAATCTTAAAAAATCCTTTGAAATTTTTTAAATCCTTTTAAAATCTTTAAAATCCTTTTGAAATGACTTGAAATTATTGAAATCCATTAAAAAAATTCCTTGGAATTTTGATAAAATTCTCCCTAAAATATTTCCATTCCTTTGAAAGATTTTAAAATCTCTTTGAAACTTTGAAAAGCTCTTTAGAATTCCATATAATTTTTAATTTCTTGATCTCATAGTTTGTATGTTTTCATACTCTTTGGAGTTAGAAATGATTAAAAAATATATTTTTTTAGGATGCTTGAAAATCCTTTTTCTTGAAAATCTTGTGAATAAATTCTTTAAATGCATAAAAATCTTACAAATTCTCATGAGATTACATGAAATCTGATTATATTTTCTGAAATACTGAAAAACTTATTTTAAATACCTTGGTAACCTTGATAATATTTAATTTTTTTCAGAAAAAAAAACTTACGTTACACTGTTAGAAATATCTGGTTGAATTTTCAACCACATGTGGTTGAAGTTTTATAAAATTACTGTGGTTGAAATTTCAACCACTTGTAAATGAAAAATCAACTACACATGTAATTGAAATTTCAACCATGCAGTTGAAATTTCAACCACATGTAATTGAAATTTCATTAACGAGAAAAATTTTTTTTCGGCGCAATTAGTGAATTTCAAGGCAATCATAATTTTTAAAAAATCTTAAAGAAAACCCATGAAGATTCCTGAAAAATACTGTTCTTTGAAATTCACTAACTGTACCGAAAGAATTCTGATAAGGAATCAGTGGGTTATTTCGTAAGTTTGTGTCGTGTGATCCATGAGATTAACAAAGTACATATAATATTTAGGAAAATAAGCAGCTTTAAAGAAGAAAAACAAAAGGTCTGTTGGAATTATATTACCATAATGAGTTGCGCGTCCAATAAAACTTTTCAACACTCGTTTTTGTAAACATAACCTAAAAAAGCAGACAGCAGTTAGTACCAATAGTCTGAATGAAATTTTCCCATTATGATAATATTAATCCAACGTACCTTTTGTTTTCTTCTTCTCCTGAATATTATATCTTCTTTATTAATACAAACATACGAAATAACTCTCCTCGTGGGACTTTGTCTCGTTGGGGTCTGGCCTGGACAGAAGTATGAGGGCGCATTGTATGCGCAAAAGTCTTATTGAATTTTCAACTACATTTGGTTGAATTTTATTTAAACTCCGTGGATGACCGAGATTTCAACCACAAAAGTGGTTGAAAAATGGTTGAATTTTCAACATATTTCTAACAGTGTATTTTGTAGGTTTACTGTTACAATTCCGTAGACCACAAGCTTGCACAACAATAATCACAAATTTCAAAAATTTCTAATGAAATTTGTCAACATAATTAGTATTTTCTTTGGATAAATCTAAACCGATGATTCATTCATTTTTCCCTGTGAAGAAAATTCTTATCGCTCACATAACATCATGCAGAGTATACTTATGTACCAATTACAAAATTATCTGGCGAAAATTAAAAAAGAAAAGAGTAAGCTGTTCCTTGAAAATTTTAATATTGCGGTTGAAATAATTAGAGTTCAAAACTGCTTAACATAACATTCATTATATCTATGATAAGTGATTATAAGTCTTAGAAAGATCAAATTTTCACCTTCGACATAATCTCTTCCCATACATGTACACCATTGACTACAGTTTTTGAATTTAAATTATTAAATTTTTATCCTACCGGAAATTTATGAAACAAAAACGCATCTTGTTTATAAAGTTTATAAAGAAAACAATAAATGATCCTGAATGATTAAAAAATGTATCAGCAAAGGAGCAATCCGCATAAGATTGCATGCAAATAAAACACCTACAGAGTTAAAGATAAAAGTATTGCTTATGAGATCTCACAGTTAAAATCATAAACATTCCATTGCTATAATAAAATCCGCAGCTCATTCTTAAATTTCAAAATTAAGATGCTTGTAGAAATTATATGATGTATCGAGCAGTGTATTCCTGACCTAAGTTTGAATCTTACTACTCTGATTTCAAATTAAACACCACATGTTGATACATCCATACATTTCATTAGAAATCTGCAGGCTAACGTGGGGCGAATATTTTTCAATTAACTTTATCTCAAATTTATCATTTAGAGAATGCAGTAAAAATCAAATGTGTAGATAAAACAAAATGTCATCCTTACACTTGAACACCTGCAACTTTTGCGCAATAAATAAATAAAGCAATAAATCATCCTTGATTTATATAAACTATATTACACAATGACTTTCGTGGACTTATGGAATAACAGGAAGGCCCGTAACAGTCACACACACACAGAGAGAATCAGGTGGGCATTCACATATACTATAAATATAAAATGGCTTAGTAGCCGTCTTATAAAAAATAGTACAGCCTTTTGGGCTCAGTTGCCCTCTGGTAAATATAGCTAAGAACACCTACTATTAGCATGGATATGTACTACTAGTTGCAGAATTTCTATGAATGTCAGTATGGTAGGAAGGCATTGTCAGTCTCACACGGGAAGAGACAGATAGATGCTCACCTCATACGTTCAACCTCATACCAACACACACATACACTCGTTGACATGAACCACTACAGCTTTAGATTCTTTAGAATATTCTCAATGTCGGTAAGGTAGGAATTTGCATTTAGAAACGCCCTTGCTTATCTACTAATGTATTGCAAAACGGAATTCGAATCTCAAAAGTGGTCGAAGTCAGTATCCAGACTCCATCTTACTTTTTGAGCCAGAACCGGCCCTATACATCTACTTAACTGAACGTTTTTCCCAATCTAAACGGACACTTTCTGTAATTTTAATATATTCTAGATTCGCTCATTCGCATCAACAAACTTTTTTCCTAGTACGTTCAAGATCAGATAACTGCGGTTTATTTTTACAAAATACATCGGAAGGCTACAAAATATCAGAACTCAATGCAACACTGTATAGCTTGCCTATATCAACATAGATGACGCGACTGACTGTACTAAACATTCAGAATTCTTGGAACAGTAAGACTCTTATACATGAGAAACCGTTTTACTGTAACCTTACTACAGTAAAAGAGCGGCAGAAAAAGGAATTTGAAAATTCTAAAAATTTCTTTTTTAGTTTATTATTAACCCAAGAACAACAACGTATGGGTGGAATCCCACCCAAGCTCTTATTACTTGAAGCTGCGCATGCGTGATTATTTCTTATCACCTTCTCCTTTCCAGTACCCTGAAATCCAGTCTTGTTCTAGCTTTTGCAGGTCAGGAAGGACAGAAAAGGCGAAAAATGTGGTAAATGTTCATGTGGTGAGCATAACAAAGTGATTTGGTATGGCTGCCTGAATGCTGATCATCTTTCAGAATAATTCCATTGAGAAACATGATACCTACTTTGTTCACAAAATTTTCTTCCTTCAAAAGGAAAGTTTTTTTATACCTATTTGATTTTGATTATGAAGAGTTTTTCTCAGAAAAGTTTTGTATTTAATTTTGTTCGTTCATTAGGAGATTTTTTTCTAGTATTATTTGTTACCAAGCATTATTTGTAATAAACATTTTCATTGAAAAGCAATATTTTATTACTCTGGAATGGATTACCAACCATATTTCCCCTTCGGAATTTCAAAGTCATCACAAATAACAGGAAATATTACGTTGGGTTGGATCCCAACCCACGTTGTTAGTAGTATTTTGAAAGTTCACGTTGTTATTCTTGGGTTAAACTTCAAAGCTGAAAATTCGGAAATTTCGCGGAAAAATTATACATTGAGTCAAATATTATATATATAATTTTAATTTTTTTTTTATACATTTTTTGCACGCAAAATGAAAATTATACATAATTGTTCCATTATGTATAAACTATATATAATTTTTCTTCCTGGGATAATAAATCTTAAATCTTAAGTTATGTATATACTTAAAGGGAATTACACAAGCACTTTGACTAAAATGTAAACGTATAACGTAATACAGTTTTCGTTTTTCTTTCTTTCTTCCCTATTTTTGCTTTTCTCCATTGAAACCGCTGAATACAGGGTGTTTTTTTTAACTTGAGACATCGAAATATCTCAAGAAATACGCATCCTATGAAAAAATATCCGTAATAAAAACTTTTTATTTTCGAGGGGGAAAAGCGACTTTGAACAAATTTACCCCGCCCCGCCCCCTCAGGAGGCAGGGAGGGGGGTAACTTTGTAATTTCAAATGGGAACCCCAATTTTTTATTACAGATTCAGATTCTTCTTCATG
>CAKNWU010085972.1:0-11094 GCA_932072015.1 Andricus quercustozae | reverse complement strand
AGCTAAAAATTCAACTATTTTGTTAAAATTTATTTTATTTGGTTAAAAACATATTTCTCCTTTTTTTGGTAGAAAACTCATCTTGTTGTTGAAAATTATTTTCTTTTTACTATGAATGTATCTATTCCATTTTTGCTTGCATTTTTTTTCTGTTGAACATTCACTTATGTTGTTGCTATATCGTTTTTTTAGTCAAAATATTTCAATTATTTTTGGGGAAATGCATATTTTTGGATTGTAATCAATTTTTTTTTTAAATTCGTCTTTATGACTTGCAAACTCTACATTTTGGAAAGGATTTTTTTTTCTTTATTGGCGGAATAATCTTTCTTGGTTGAAAATTCTACTCTTGAAAAGTCATATTTATTTGTTTTATCAAAAATTCATCAGTTTGGTAGAGAACTTAACTGTTTTGTAGAAAATTCTCCTTTTCTTGGTTGAGAATTGGTTACTTCAAGTGAAAATATTATAATAAAATTTTACATTAATAAATCTTGAGTTTTTGTCAGTTCTATTATGCAACAAATGTGACATTATTTATCACTGCCCTTTAACTAAAACTGAATTCTTCATTATTTGTGAATTTGGCAACATTCCTTCCTTCGAGTTTTTCAAATTAATCAGTCGGCATTGAGCAAAAGCGACTACAATGCCTTAGAGATTTTTGTGTTATAACATGACGTTCCGGCGACTAAAAATTCTGAGAACTACGCTTAGCGGCTAGATCTTCCGCGACTAGCCGCCAGCCACTGCATGACATCTACCATTCGTCAGACGCCAAATCTGTTTATAGGAATCAGTCAATATTGATTTCACTCAGCTGCTGGTCAACTGTTACAATTTTTGTTGAGAATTAATTTTGTTCTTATCAAAGATTCATCAGTTTGGTTAAGAATTTAACTGTTTTGTAGAACATTCTCTTTTTCTTGGTGAACAATTGTTTTAAGTGAAAATGTTATAATAAAATGTTCCATTGATGATTCTTGAACTACTGTTAGCCATATAATGTACACAAATGTGACATTCTTCGTCACTGTCCTTTAACTGAAACTGAATCTTAATTATGTATGTGAATTTGGCAACATATCTTCCTTCGCGTTTTTCAAATAAATCAGTCGGAATTGAAGAAAAGCGACTACAGTGATTTCGAGATTTTCGTGTTATAACATGACTTTCAGAAGACTAAAAATTCTGAGTACTACGCTTGGTGGCTAGACGTTCGGCGACTAAAAGTTCTAGGAACTACGCTTGGCGGCTAGGCGTTCCGCGACTAGCTGTCCGGCGACTTGTCGGCAGTGACTGCATGACACCTACCATTCGTCAGTCGCCAAATATATTTTATCGGAATCAGTCAATATTGATTGCTCTCAGCTGTTAGTCCCATTATTAAAATTTATAATTATCATGACATGTAGAATTAAAATTTTATCCATTATTATTTTGTTCTTACAGATGAAAGTTTACAGGGCAACTGCTTGGGCTTGGGCAACTGCCTTTCTTCCAAAGGTTATGGTTTGTTGTCTCCTTCGCCATCTCCGCCGCCCTCTCCACCGCCTAAACGTAGAAAACTTTCGCCACCTGAACCTGAATTTCCCTACCTACCTAAAGGATCACTCATAATAAAAGGGGTGAAATTACCTCAAGACACCTTCTTCTATAAATATGACAATGAAAATCATTTTGTAGAAATATTCAAACGGGTTGACGTAGTGTTAAATTATGAAAGAAAGATTGTTGCAATTTTTCCGGAGGATTGGGAACACGAGCTTTTTGGACTATACCATTTTCGTACCGGAGATCGTCGGATTAAACTAAACCCGGCCTGCATCGATAAAGGACGAAAACATTACGATGAGTTGGATGATGCAGGTTATTATTACTATCCTGAATTTCATCGTTTCGAAAAACCTGATTCGATCACCATAGAATCTCTTGAAGATTGTAAGTAATTAGTCAATAAACAAAACATAACATATCCAAACACCAAGAAAAATATACTTTTTTTAAGTCTCTCTGTTCAGAAGTGATTCAATCATTAAAAGCTGCATTACGACAATTTTGATGAATTCATCAAATTATTTTGAAACTACTTGAAAAAGTTTGAAACTATTGTTTCCGGGAAACTCGTATTTGTGATTGGATGATGCTCTAATTTTTTTGCTATTTCAGAAAGAGAGTCTGAAATCTTCGGGATTATGGAAAATGTCAGGTTATCTAAATAATTTATTCAATAATAATAGTCGATGAAAGAAAGGTATCCAAGATTTTGATATACAAAATGATATTTGAATATTTTGGAAGATTTCGTAATAAAAAAAGCTTTTTAAGAATTTTTAAATGTATCAAGATATTTAAATAATTTCCTAACATTTATAGGAAAATATAAACTGATTTTTTACTTTGAATATAAATTTTATGAGAAAATTGACGAGTTCAAAAGATTGCGAATTCTTTTATAAAACTTCGAAAATTAATTCGAAAGATTTTCAAGCAAAATCTTTAAATTTGCAAGATTACAAAAATTTATATAGAATGCGAGTAAGTTAAAGACATTTCGAAATTTTAAAAAGATCCAAAATTAATTTGAAAGATGAAACTATTTCAAAAGTTTTAGAAAATGTACATTTTATTAATATTTGAAGTAATTTGTTCAAATCTTCTTGAGGATTTCGAAAGGAATCACTATATTAAGAAAATTTTCTTAGTAAACATGGGAAAATTGAAACTGATTTTTATTTTGAAAAATTAGTTTTGAGAAAACATTTGCAAACATTTAAAAAAATTTAAAAAGGTTTCTAAACTTGTCATAACTGGGGAAATCTAAACTGATTTTGCATTTTGAAAACACATTTTTAGAGAAAATTGCCAAAGAGTTCGAAGGATTGCAAATTATTTTATAAAATTTCAAAAATGAAAGCGAAATATTTCAAACAAAATATTTCAATTTGGAAGACATTTCAAAATTTTAAAACGATTCTAAATTAACTTAAAACTTGAAAATATTTAATAAGTTTCAGAAAATTTACATTTTTTTAATATTTGGAAATTTTTGGTTGAATCTTCTTAAGGATTTCGGAAGGATTCACGATGATAAAAAAATTTTATTGGAATTCATAGGGAAATTTGAACAGATTTTTATTATAAAAACTTAATTTGGAGAAAACATTTTAAAACATTTTAAAAAATGACAAAAGATTTCTAAAATCGGCATAGCGCCGGGAATTTTCTCATAACACAGATCACAAAATCTGAATCCTTCCAACACGGGCAAGACTAGGTGGGTTTTATATTTTCGGGGTCGCTGAATTCAAATCCGTTGTCCTTATGGTCCCATCAGGTCAGGGTCAAGGCCAATTCAAGGTCAAACCTACCGAGTAAGTCAGTTTACCTATAGGTTTTTGCGGTCGCTGAATTCGAATCCGTTCTCAAGGTCAGTTCAAGGTCAAGCCTACAAAATTCATCGCTAACAAATTAAGTCACTGCACCTATAGGTCTTCAGGGTCGCTGAATTCAAATCCGTGGTCCGTTTGTCCCCATCAGGTCAGGGTCAAGGTCAATTGAATGTCAACCCTACAAAATGAATCGCTAACTAAATAAGACAGGGTACCCATACGTTTTCGGGGTTGCTGAATTCGAATCCGTGATCCGTTTGGTCCCATAAGGTCAGGTTCAAGGTCAATTTAAGGTCAAACCTACAAAATTCATCGCGAACCAAATAAGCCAGGATACCTTTAGGCTTGCAGGGTCGCTGAATTTGATTCCGTTGTCCGTTTGGTCCCGTCGGGTCAAGGTCAATGTCATTTCAAGGTCAAAGTTGCAAAATTCATCCCTGACCAATTAAGTCGGGGTACCTATAGGTTTTCGATGTCGCTGAATTCAAATCCGTTATCTGTTGGGTCTCATCAGGTCAGAGTCAAGGTCAATTTAATGTCAAACCAAACGAACAACGGATTCGAATTCAGTGACCCCGAAAATATAAGACCCACCTAGTCTGGCCTGTGTTGCAAGCGTTTAGATTTTGTGGTCATGTGTAATTTCTCAGCCGTATTTCTATATGCGAACAAAATAAAAATTCGTAATTTGAAAAAATTTAAACTATCCGAAGATATTAATCATTCGATTACAGAGGGAAGCTAAACAATACATTGTAAAACACACAATTTCTGATCCACTTATTGAAATTTGCAGCCAATAATATATTAGGAATGAAACATTCATGCATTCATATTTGTTCTTCCAGATAGAATACTGGGCCGAGGTCTTGCTTGCGCCCACACTCCTGAAGCACGTGATTGGTATTTTTATTTACCTCCAGAGGCACACATAGTACGCGGTGTCCAATTTCCTCAAGGCTTTTACTTCAAAATTAACCAGGATGAGGATATTTTTCACCCATTGGCGCTTCATAACTGTGACGTTGTGGTAGATCAATTTAAAATGATTGTAGCAGCATTTCTGGGTCCGTCGGAATACAAACTTTTTGGTATATATCTTAAAGTAGGCGGAAAACGGGTTAAAATAACCCATCCTAGCATGGAAGCTGAACATTCCGAATTGAATCACAATGAAGAATTTAAATTATATCAGGAATTTGCACCATATCACAAACCTCCAGGAAAATTCAAAAATTCTATTGAAGTATGTGGCTAATTATTATCAAGCTAGGAAATAAATCATATCAAACAAATAAATACATTCTAGCTTTTCCTTTATTTAATGTTATATTAAGTTGGATACTGTCGATGGCTTTTGCTTTTTTGAATAAATTATAATCACTATCCTGGACAAAAAAGTGCGTAAATTATTTTTAATTTCTGTTCCATCGACGTGTTGAAAAAATTATCAGCATCAATGGCAGAAGAAGAAAAAGAAGAGGAGAAGAAGGAGGAAGAAGAAGCTGAGGAAGAGGAGGTTGATCCTGAAGAAAATCCGGTAGACCTTCAGGAAGATATTAATCAACCTGGCTCATTCAAGCCTTCAAAAAGAAGTCTAACAGGTCCACGCAGGTTCTCTAAAAGACTAAAAACCAATACTTTCAATACTGAATAACACTGAACATCTTTTTCTGCTTTTCTAAAAGAAACGAGTAGTGTGGATATTCCACTTATATCGATAAGTTCATAGACAATGATATAATAGTGAATAATAACTATAACAATAAATAATCTTTCAGGTTTAAAGGTAAAACTTAACATTCTTTGCAAATTTCACAAAGGTGCTCTGCTTTTATCTGCCATAACTGGTAAAATATTAATATGAAAGAAATTTTTTTATAACAAAAGTGATAGGAAATTGTGTGCTTTACAACTTTTCATATAACTAATTTTGCTCTAAAATGCATTTGAAATAAAATATTTGCAAAAGACGAAATTTCAGACACCATTTTGTTTACAGGAGCCTGATTTATGGGACCTTTTTTGGGTTCTGATTAGGGCCCCAAAATGAAGATAATTTATTCAGAAAAAAAACTACTCCTTTCACTCCGCTGGGATTTGAACACCAGGTGAACTGATTTCCGGTCAGGTGCTCTAACCACTGAGCTACTAGACAGATCAGAGGTTAGAGCAGCTGACCGGAAATTTGTTGACCAGGTGTTCGAATCCCAGCGGAGTGAAAGGAATAGATCTTTTTTCTGAATAAATTTAGTTTCAAAAATTTTTAATTTATAGCTCCATCTACTCTGAGATGACGTTAAAATATTTTCTGTATTAGAGTATATAACTTTGATCGATATTCATGATCATAATACAGATTTCTGTTAAAGTTTAATATCCTGTCAGTGCTAAAAACATTTGAAGTATTTCTTGAGTTTTTTTTTGTTTATTGCAAAAATATCACTAATTTCAAATTTACTTTTTAAAATCTTCAGCTAATGAGTTCTGTAATAAAAACCTTTTAGAAAGATAAACGCGAAAAAATGGATGATATGGATGGTATATTTGAAATCAGTCCTTAATCTAATACGATCAGGTTGAAGTTGATTTTTGTTAAAATATAGCACTACATTTGAATATAAAGTATTCGTGTAATTTCATTTTATTGTAAGAAATGTTAATAATTAGAAATTTAATGATTAAATTGTTTAATAATAGAATAGCTACACTTTGTTTTGATTTTTTTTTTAATTTAAAAATCTTAAATCAATTAAATGCATTTCTAACAAATTGGTTAAACTTTCAACTAACTAGTTGAATTCTCCACCGAGAAAGATGACTTTTAAAGCAAATAGTTTCGGAACTAACAGGCATGATTGGATTATTCATAACTTACCATAAAGCGCGTCTAAAATTACCGGAAATTACTGACAACTTTCGAGCATTTCTTAATTTAACTTTTGGGTCGGTTTGAGTTTTTAGATTTTCTGAAGTTTTGGCTTACCTGAAACAAAAAAGAAAAATTTGCATTAGATAAACTGCGCTTTTTAATTTTTTTTTAAATGACAGGCACATGACTATCACAACTTAGTGAATATGATGGCTTTGAATGTTCGTATACATCATATACATTATCAATTAAAATGAACTACTTTCAAATCGAAAAAGACAAATTTTTAACGACGAATTGTAATTTTTAACAGGAAAAATTACTTTTAAAGAAAATATTTAAATTTAACACGAAATAATTAAATTGATTTAGAAATAAATAAATTAACAGAAAACAGTTCTTTTCTTGAAAAAAAAATCAATTTTCAACCAAAAAAATAAAATTTTCAACCAGATAGCATAACTTTTTAAATGCAACAAATCAATTAAATAACTATTCAATTTAAAAGGACGATTTCTTTTCCTACCAAATAATAAATTTTCAAACAAAGAATTTTAATTTTTGGAAACAAATTTTCATTTCAATATTTCGATTTTTAGAAACAGAATTTGATTTATTCAGAACGAAAGTTAAATAAAACAGTTCAATTACTGACCAAATAATGCAAAATAAGTTTAGTTTTGAGAAAAATATTTCAATTTTTAACCCAATAGTTTAACTTCTTCACCAAAAACGATAATTTAATGACTTTTCAATTCAAAAGGAAAAAGTTTCTATCTAAAAAGACGAATAAGCAACAAAACAGTTGATTCTCCGAAACCAAACAGTTTCTTTTACGAAAATAAATTATAAAACCTAGAATCTTGAACCAAAAGAGAAAAATTATAACCAAATCATTAAATATTAGACTTTTTAAATAAATAGAAATAAACTTTTAAAAGAAAAATATTTTTTTTTACAAAAAAATAAATTTTCAATAAAAAAAGAATAAATTTCAATTGCAAAAAGACAATTCAACAAGAAGATAAATTTTTCAATGAAAGAGAATGAATTTTCAATGCAAAAAGACAAATTTCAATTCAGAAAGAAAAATTTTCATCAAAAAATTTTTATTTTGCCCCAAAAAAAATACTTTTTGAAGAATCATTAGACTTTTTAACAAAAGAATTTAATTTATCCAGGAAAAGAAAGTTTCAACAAAACAGCTAATTTACTGAATTTTTTTTGCTGAAAAGAGTACGATTTTCTTAAAAAAAAAGTAAGTTTTCTACCAAATAGTTCATTTTTTTAGCAAAACAGATTAATTAAATAACTTTTTAATTCAAAAGGACAAAATTTCTATTCAAAAAGCCGAATATGCAACAAAACTGTTGCTTTTTCGGAACAAACGATGACTTTTTAATAAAATAATTGATATTCAAACAAAATAATTAAATTTAAAACTAATTAGTAGAATTTCTAGAGGAAATAGTGGAATTCTAAATCCTAGAATTTGTAACAAAAAGAAAACTATTCTAGCAAAAGTAAATTTCTTTGACTGAGAGCCAATCAATATTTTTATTTGATTCACAGAAATTTGTTTTCAATCAAAGAATCTTTTGCTTGATTGTTTCGAGAGATTCTGCCTCAAGGTAAAACAACAAGAAACGCGCAAAAAGCTAACAAATAATTAATTAATGTGAGGCTGACAAACAATTTTTATTTACGAAGCCCCGTGATAAAAGCCTTCTACGATGTATACTCGGAAAGTGAAACACACAAATATCCCACCATCTTGACCGCAGTAGTTGTTCTAATTTCTATTGGTAAGTAAAGGGTTATATTTTAGAATTTTATTGTAAATTTATCGAATAGCACGTTTACATTACAGCGAATAGATAATTATATTCGATTTTACGCTGCTTATATGGAACGCTATCCTTCACGCGTTGGACGACCAATACGTCAATTTCCACTTCAAAATTACTCGCGACAAAAATTCACTTTTATTTTTTCTGTGCATCTTTGAAGTTATTTCAGGTGTAACAATCAAGCACTACATTAAAGAAACCAAATTTCTAAATAAAGCAGCTTACTTGGAACTCTATCCTTCACGCCTTGGACGACCAATATGTCGATTTCTACTTAAAAATTACTTGCGACAAAAATTCACATTTATTTTTGCTGTGCATCTTTGAAGTTATTCCAGTTTTACAATCAAGTACAACATTAAATCAACCCAATTTTTACATAAAGCAGCTTACTTGGAATGCTATCCTTCACGCGTTGGACGACCAATGCGTCGATTTCTACTTAAAAATTACCCGCAACAAAGATTTACTTCTATTTTTTCTGTGTATCTTTAAAGCTATTCTAGGTGTAACAATCAAGCACAACATTAAAGAAACCAAATTTTTACATGGAGCAGCTTACTTGGAATGCTATCCTTCACGCGTTGGACGACCAATACGTCGATTTCTACTTAAAAATTACTCGCGACAAAAATTCACTTCTATTTTTTCTGTGCATCTTTGAAGATTTTCCAGGTGTAACAATCAAGCACAACACTAAAGAAACCAAATTTTTACAAGGAGCTGCTTAGTTGGAATGCTATCCTTTACGCGTTGGGCGACCAATACGTCATTTTTTCTTAACTTCCTCTTGATCAATCTTTTGACTTTTGAGCTCCACATAAATCTATTTTTTAAATTCGGTATCAAATTTCTGCTTAAAATAGCATTTTGTTACCATTTAATGCAACATTTGTTGTTTAGGTAACAAAAATAAGTTTGTAAAATCATTCTATTGCGAAGTTTAATTTTTAGTTCATTTATTACAACCTCAGTGAACAGCGAAATATTTTTTTCTTGGTACGACCTAGATACATTGTTTGTTCTTTCTACGATGATACCAAACATACTAAGAACAAGGTTTATACAAGGTTTATTGTGAAAAAGAGGAAGAGAAATTCGAATATTATTAATGGAGAGGTTTAAGTATATCATCTATAAGTTAGTCTACTTGATACTGGATTACAAAATGACTCGTGTTTGCTTATTTCCACAATAGAATGATTTCAACGACTTACGTCTGTTACACAAAGAAAAAATATTGAATGTAGTACTTCAAAAAATTTCTTTTTGCAAAAAACGCCTTTTTATTAATTTGAGAATAATATTTACTCATAAAAGTAATTCAAAAGTTACCAAAAACAATTTTTATAAATTGTTATAATTAGTTAAATTTGTTTCTGGACGCATAGTACCATTAGTTATATGCTTTAGTAAAAAAATTCTATATTAGGAAAATCAACTTTAATTATTCATTTAAATCATTCTGGTAAACAAAAGACAAATTTTCTACAAAATGGATGAATTATTCACTCAAAAAAGATACAGTTTCTAAAACATAGAATAGTTTCATTTTAACTTAGAGAAATAAGTTTTTTACCAAATAAAATAAATTTTTAACGAAATAGTTCCATTTTCAACAAAACAGATTAATTGTAAACCAAAATGATGAAAAGTCTATAAAAGAAAGTTTCGACTAAAAATTCAACCTAATTCAATCAAAGATTCCATTAAAAATTAGAATATTTGGTTGAAAATTCATTTATTTCGTTAAAAATTATTCTTTCTTGTTAGGAAGTTAATATTTTTGGCGGAAATTCCACTTCTGTGATTGAAAATGAGTGTTTTTTTTCAAATTGAAAATTTATTTTCTTAACTAAAAATATAAGTGCTCTATTTTTTTTTTATAGTCATTTAATCTTTTTGGTTGAAAATTCATTTGTTTAGTTAAAAATTCAACTATTTCGTTGAAATTTATTTTATGTGTTTAAAAACTTATTTCTCGAAATTAAAAATAAACTATTCTGTTTTTTGTTGAAAATTTATCTTTTTTATTCGAAAATGTATCTATTTTGTTAAAAAATTGTCTCTTTTGGTAGAAAACTCATCTTCTGATTTAAAAATTCATCTATGTGGGTAAAAATTCAACCAGCTTGATTCAAAATTCTTTTTCTTGTTGTTGAAAATTATTTTATTTTTACTATGAATGCAGCTATTCCATTTTTTCTAGAAAATTGATTGTTTTTCAGTTAAAAATTCACTTACTTTGTTGCTAACCCTTTTTTTATTCGAAAATTAAATTATTGTGGTGGAAAATGCATATTTTTGGATTCTAGTCAACTTTTTTCTAAAATTCGTCTTTATGACTTACAAACTCAACATTTTGGAAAAGATTTTTTTTATTGACGGAATAATCTTTCTTGTTTGAAAAGTCAACTCTTTTGTTTTAAATTCCTATTTTCTTATTTGACAGTTTTTTCTTGAAAACTAAAATAGTTTTCGTGGAAATATCAACTGTTACACTTCTGGTTGAGAAGTATTTTTTTTATTAAATATTCATCAATTTTGTAGAGAATTTAACTGTTTTGTAGAAAATTCCCTTTTCTTGGTTGACAATTGTTTTAAGTGAAAATGTTATAATACAATTTTACATTAATAAATCTTGAATTATTGTCCATTATATTTTGCATTGAAGAAAAGCGACTACAATGCTTTCGAGATTTTCGTGTTATAACATGACGTTCCGGCGACTAAAAATTCTGAGGACTACGCTTAGCGGCTAGACGTTCCGCGACTAGTCGCCGGCGACTGCAAGACACCTACCATTCGTCAGTCAATATTGATTGCACTCAGCTACTAGTTCCATTATTGAAATTTGGAATTATTACATGCAGAATTAAAAGTTTATCCATTATTATTTTGTTCTTCCAGATGAAAGTTTACAGGGCAATTTCTTCGGCAAGTGCCGTTCTTCCAAACGTTGTGTTTCGCCGTCGCCGTC
>CAKNWU010085927.1:0-11465 GCA_932072015.1 Andricus quercustozae | reverse complement strand
AGTGAACTCCTTTGATTGCTCCGTTCATAGGGCCAGGGGACGTGACTGGAGGGTAGCCAACCGGATAATAACGCAATCAAAAATTAGGTGGGTCGTTCGGCCTTTATCGCCTTTATGGCGGAAACCGTCTCATGAGTGAGGACCAGATCCAAGAACACAGTAAAGTAGGTTACACATTGATAACCGAAGTTCTATTGGACTTGAATGCTTCTGCCCATTTATAATAATAATAGCAATACTAGAAAACTGGAACCAACCTAGGTTTCAGTTACAAACCTTACGTTATAGTTATAACGAGTTATTCTCCAACGCTGTTCATGGTTTAGACAATAGTCTTTATTAACATGTATTATAAGTTATTTGCTTCCAAATAGTCTTCCTTAGATAATAAATTGTATCTATTGAATAATTAATAATAGGATTTATATAAAGAATTTTGAAAAGTCGCACTAGACTTTACAGCCTCGTACGAACTGTATACCAATTGTTTTAAACTTTGCGAATCAGCCCTCGTTGAGTTAGGTAGGAAGGACGAGTTATCGAGTTAGACCAACTTTCTGCATGGACGATGAAAGGAATACTAGTTATAGAAATCCAAACATGTTATGGGCATAACTTTAACTATAATTTATACTAGAAATATGAATTTTACATTTGTCGACTAGGTAATATCGAATTCCAATCTTATAATATTGAACAAGTTTCAATTCAAAGCTTTTGAAAATAGATCATTTTGAACTTGAAACTTCCCAAAAATAAAGAATTACACATTTTAAAGCGATTTCGAAAATGAAGAAATTCTATTTGAGAAAGCGTTCAAAATATAAGAATATTAAACCATACTTACGAGACAGCAAGAATTCAAAGTTAAATAATTGCAAATTTAATCGATTAAAATTTCGTATTTTCAAAAGTTATTATTTTATAAAAATTGTTAGCGCCAAAAGTTTAGCTATTTGAAGTTTCTAGGCGCATCGAAAATACTTGCTGTATGCTCGCAGGATTTCGATGCTCTGAAAATATTAACCCTTAAAGGACACACCTCCAAATAAACCAACAGCTATTTTTGGCTGAAAAAAGTCATGAGTGATGTTGAAACAATACAAAATAAAAAAAAATATCTGCAAAGCCTCAGTGATAATTTAACTATTCGAAAAAAATAATTGACAACAAACGTAGCCAATTGGAAATAACTCTGAAAGTCCGTGGGGTCACAGTGGCCCCAATTGTCCTCTCAGGGTTAATTATTTACCTAGAAATGGTGAACTGAAAATTAACTTATTGTCGATTTTTTTCTCGAGAAATGATCAATTTTAGTTTTAAAAATGCAAAATTTCGTATCGAATTGGCACTAATTATTAATGGATTTGAATTTGAAATGTAGATAACAATTCGATTTTAAATTATTTCAGATGCATGAATGTATATTTTGATTAATTTTTACTACTACCAAAAACTGCGATTTACATCTGCCCATTTTTATGCAAAACTCTCTTTCTTTAAAATAAACCTGATATATGCATGTCGCAATTTGCAAACTCTTGCGTTATCCTGCATTTACTTTTATCCATTAATACTTTCCTATTGAAGAGAATTTTTCCAAGTCAAATGAATATCTTTGGATACAAGCAGAATCATTATTTGAGAAGAGATTCTAGTTGATGGTTTCTTTTCTGGGTACACACATTAGTGTAGAAATAGTAAATCAATCAATCACTGCCAACCCCTTCGAACTTCATTCCTTTGATCCATGAGAATTTAGGGAATATTCGCGCAAAGGATAAAAAAAATTAATGAACCAAAAAAATATATACCTACACCTGCAACTTCTGCCATTCAGACTTATTGATACGTGGTATAATTCTTGATAAGAGAAGCGTAAATATCGAGAAGTCAATAAAGCGCTCATGCATGAAAAGATTGTAATTCAAAATGCCTCCTGTGTGTGCTTATATATATTTACTGCAAAATCCACGTAAAACTTATAATAAAAGCGTATCGAAATCTGATTTTTCTTGTTCATTTATTCGCGCCCAAAATCTTGCTATTTTTTTAATTTCACCATAAATATTTACAGTGCGAAAATTCGACAAGTACAAAATTATCTGTAGGTCCCATGGCACAGTGAATGACTTGGACCTCTTTGCACAGCAAAATAAGCCTCACCCACTCTGCCATCCGGTAGTCTCCTTAGCCAGGCCGTAGGAGGGAAGACGCCCAGGTAAGGGTGGGCGAAGCGGTCCTTCTGAGGTAATCAGTTAGATGCCCACATTCAGCGCACTGTTCTGGTGTGTTAATTAAGTGTATGTGTGTGTGTTCATTACTCTAAAATCGACCAGCGATCACTGAGCGATAGACTCCTCTACATGGAGCCCCTTCGCAAGAAGATAGCTTACTCTTTTCCGAATCTTCTCACACACGACTAGTGACCCCCAAGCAATTGTAACCGCAACATGGAATTTCTTCCTTGGAAGGTAACTAGCCTCTTTTGAGGACACTTACAATTCAAAGTGGGTTATAAACAATCAAAGCTACGATAAAAGTACATAGAAAAATTTCCATTGGTACCGGAACAGGGATCGAACCCTAGGCATCCTCCTCGGAAGCCTGACGCGCTATCACCTGCATTTAACATTAACCAAATTTAAAGCAAATCCCGAACAATAATCGACCAAGAAATGTAAGGAATCTGATATGCAACTTACACTTTGCACTCGGCACACAAATTATGACTCTAACCGAAATGTTGCTCAAAAGTTTAAATGTCACCCTCCCCCACCCTAGCTAACTTCAAGACAAATCTCGGACAATAAGCGACCGAAGGTTAAAAGAATCTAATACGCACCTATCGCTTCGCGTTCGACAGACAAATTAGAATTCTAACCGAAATCTAACTCATAACATTCAATAAACTTCCCATATAAAGTCCTAATGTTGCTCATAACATTTAACACCCCTCTTGGATTTAACATGTACTAAATTCAAGGCAAATGCCGGACAATAATCGGCCCAGGGTAAGAGCATCTGATAGCGACGTGAAACGATATGGAATGGAGGCATCGATTGTTGTAAAAATATTCTTTTAAACCATTTTACTTATATCCAAAATGAAAAATAAAGGTAAAAATAAACTTAATCAAAATCATTCCTTTAATATTAGGATTGAATAAGAGTTGGGATCCGGATCTTGCTAACCTTCGGTAAATCACATTTATGACAAGACACATTTGCACGAAAAAAATGGATTATAGAGTTTATGATCTTGGATTTTAAAATTTGGGATAACAATCTATATATATTGTATATGTATATATAGATAAAAGTTTTTCATAAGGACAACCGCGGAATTTTACCGGGAGCGGGTACCATTAGACAAAATTGCACCTGTTCCCGGCGAATTCGCGGTCATATTTCAGCTGTAACCATGTCTCACGACAGTGAGATGGATAGTTACAGTCTGCGATGGACTCAATACGACGCGACGATCCGGCAAAAGTCTTGTACACCACGAGGACACGATAGGACCCTAGGGCGACCGCCTTTTGCATTTTACCCGCAAGTGTTTTAGCATTTCGTGGACACGCAGGGATGGTTTTCAGATGGTACATCCAAGAGCACCGATGATCAGGACGACTAGCTTAACAGAATATTCCGGGTATAACCATCGCAACTCCCTCATAAGGTTTTTATAGCTCTCTTTCTTTTCATTCTTCTCGGTTTTGATGTTCTTGTCGGTACCAGCCGACTCGGCTGGTGCCGAAAATTCTATAACGAACGTGGTTCGTTTCTCAAATTCAAGGAGAACTATGTCAGTTCTTGAGTGCGCAACAGAAATAATTGTCGAGAATATGAAGTTCCAGTATATGCGGCACTTCTTATTTTCGACCATTGACTCTATTTTCCTAGGAATGTTTGGCGGAACGGTATCAGGGCTAATGTCGTAAGAATGACAGTGATGGAAATAAAGCACTCTTAGTACCGCATTATGCCTTTGGATGTACGTCGTTCCCGCATGAGGTGGGCAACTAGAGTATGTGTCCTAAGGTGCTAGGGGTGTGCATGACAAGCTCTGCAGCTGTCATGAAATGACACCGCCTTGACACGTCAAAATGAAACCCTCCGTGCCCGACTTCAATCCGGGCGATTTAAGAAAAGCAAAAGTCATCTCATATGACATCGACTGATCCTTCACATTTCTGTGAAAGATGCCGTGCATCCTCTTGTCGAACAGCTGTTCAGGGAAGTTTTCCTCTTGTGCTTTCTTGTTCCAGGCCTTCAGGAGTGGGTACTCGAGATGGATAATGTTTGATGCATTTTTCTCATCCCTGATATTGAAGTAAAGTCCAAGTGTTTCAGTATCTTCCTCCGCTGCTT
Organism: Andricus quercustozae; assembly: GCA_932072015.1. Lineage (NCBI taxonomy): Eukaryota > Metazoa > Arthropoda > Insecta > Hymenoptera > Cynipidae > Andricus > Andricus quercustozae. The sequence goes on along the minus strand of CAKNWU010085927.1, from coordinate 7,091 downwards.
TGTACAGAAACGCTCCTTGGCACACTTCTTCGTGTTTCCTGACCACTTTAAAAAGAGGGTCTCGTTCATTTGCGACTATATGTCGCGGAGCAGACGACTAAAGGTGCATACTTTTGTGAAAGTGCGTAACCTTTCGTCACCGGATATCGAGGAATCTGAGCTTGTCCTTCGTCCATGGAACCACTCCAAAGATGATTGCCGTCACTGCCGAGACGGCAATCATGTTCATTGCAGATACTTTTTTCCTGGCCAACAGTTCGGAGGAACAAACCAGTCGGATGAAACGTTTTTATCTACATTGGAGAGCATTATTTATAGATGTTACGTATTGAATGCTGCTTTGTGGCATGCCCGGGCTTAATTGGTTGGTTCCAGCGCCAAGGTGCCATATAGCGCTTATGACGACGATCTCAGGATCTTCGGGTATGCCATTAACCGCAAAAGTACCCTTGAAAATGGCGAAGTGCGAGAGATAGTGGCAATAATGGGGGGCAAACGTGGAGAGGGCTCATGGTGGCACCCTGAAAGACACCTCAAGTTGAAGATTTATTGCACCAGAAGCATAGATCTTCAGGTCATCCATATAAAATACATAAGTAACCTAATGTTCGCGATGCTTAGTGTCGCCGCAAAGGTATCCAAGAGAATTGCATAGTGCGAGAGACAGAGGCAGAAGTCTGATGCAAAAGAGCAGAGACTCATGGTCTCGGCCTGAAAGACGCCCCTTTGGAAGGTGACGTTGTTCGTTGTCACACGATAATTTCCTATGGGAGTTTGAATCGAAAGCTTTCCAATTGTCAATCCAGGCCAACGATAGGCAGTGTTGGTAGGATGCTGCATCTTTGCAGACACATCTATCGATGAGCAGGTTCTCCTGACAACCTCCTACGCCTTTCTTTGAATCACGCTGTTCGCACATCTCTCGCCACACAAGTCCGATTATCCGAACAATCCTATCATTAAGGATAGCTGTGAAGAAGAAGCATATATATATATATATATATATATATATATATATATATATATATATATATATTGAGTTTTGGTTTCGCTTCCTTTGGAATCGACTTGAAGGACCTATGACAAAGCCACCGGACGCGTTCTCAGATTACGGATAGAGTATCCCTGTACCAAGGGTTTCTGTTAAATATGGTAATAAGAATTAATAATCAGTCGCGGACACACAGTAAAAAATAGGATCATTTTTGTTGCAGATCATTTTGCTCCAACGATCATTTGACTTTTGAGATCATAATGATCTGTCAATTCGGATCATTTTAATCTGCTTTTAATGTCATTTGTCAGACTGAACAAAATGGCCGCCAATTCGTGGCGGCGATGTCACAACGACATAACCTAAAAGTTTTATCTAACCGTTAATATTTTTACTCTTAAAGTACACTGCACGATCAGAAACCATAAAAACCTCGCATTTGAGCTTCAATACTCCAAGAACGGCGGCCATATTGGTTTGATTTGATACATTATCCCGAATCAGATCATTGTGATCTCAAAAGTCGATCATTCGTTGCGGCCGATCAAAATACTCTCAATTTCGGTATCATTTTTGTTGCATATCAAAATGATGTTGATTTCAGTATCATTTTGAACAATTTTTTTTTACTGTGCAATTGGCCAATGATGATCCCGAAAGAATAACCCCCCAAGCGGAGGCGTAACAAGTTTGACGAGAGCTGAATAGCACATGGGTGAGGTATCTTAAACGATGACTTTGGGATACCGGGCGACCTCTTAGTAAGGAGCCTTATCCTTGCATGCGGGGCTCTACAAGAATGGACGAACCCTTTCCCCAGCTGCTCGTTCGGGGTGATGAAAATGATTTAGATGGAAACACGACGACGAACCGGCGAAACGCCCACATTGAGTGGACGAATCGACTTAAGGATGACTTGGTAGACTGCTACGATGCCTGCATTATCCCTGTTGAGGGAGGATATATGGCGCATTTTCACACTCTGTGGTGCCAGAAACACCTACATCTTCAGCATGTTTCGCATCAGTCTTTGCGAAGTCAAGCTGCATAAATCTCAAAAATTGGATATGTACGCAGAGCGCTTCCCCAGCCGCTGTATGAACAAGCCGCAGACGAAGAGGATAGAGTGATATTAAGACCAACCACGGAAAGCAGTTACCTCCTGAGAGATGATCGCGATTTCAGGACAAGTAGAAAAAAGAACATCCAGGTTTCTCCTGAGCCCCAAGATCTGGCTGAAATGGATGCCTCCCATCATAAGGATATCTCGAAGGAGCCCGACCTCTGGATCGTCAATTGTTCAGTTTATAGTGGGGCGAGAGCTTTGACTGATTTAAATAGAAGGGTAAAACTGACGATGGATCAAAATACCAAAATACGCTTGCATCGTCTGAACAAGAAGATTGGATGGGCCAGACAGAATGCGTCCCTCACCCATTGTTCTTTGCCTTTACCTTTAATCTGGGTTTTATCGCAATATATTTCTCTTTCAATCACTCTTTTTATTTATGTATAAGTTATTCAATAATTTTATTTGTCTATTTAGGCCCAGTCTGATAAGATTTCCTATTCTAACTTTATTTGGAGTTCTACTTTAAGTATCCCTTGTACAAGACCTGCTTCTGATTATTCCCAAGATGTATGCTTAGGGTTGTGGCATCAACAGATTTGCCCATTGCTTTTACAAGTTTTTCTCCCCATAATAAAGGATTTATATTTTTATGTCATTTATTTCTTAGAACAGACACACTGTTGGCAGTCTCACTTCTTCAATTTTTAGGAGTTCATATAGGTATTTTCTGGTTCTCTTCCTGGCTTCAATTCAATGCTCCGTCGACAGGATTTCAGTCCCAAAATGTGACTAGGCGTGTTTCGATCTAGGCCCATAATCATTTTAACAGATCTATCGTAAACTTTTTCTAATTCTTCTCTTTTCTTCCACAGCTACAATTCAATCCCATAGAGCATACCTGACTTGTCCAAAGTTGGCCAAATATTTATATCTAGCTACTGCTTGCCATGAATGTTGTCATTTTCCTCTTTTTTCCTCGTTCCCCTTATTCTAATTACCATTATTTTGTTGACATCAATAACCACCTTGTTTCTTTTAACGTAATTACTTTAATATTTTATTACATTTGATAATCCTTCTGGAAAGTCAGCTACCACGGCCTCGATCCTTTTTTGTGTAATAACTCCCCCCCCCCCCCTACCCAGTTTTACAAAAAATGAATACATTTTTTTTTTTAATAAAATAATATTTCATTTATGTCAAAAAGGGCTCAATTAATAAAGAAAATTCAGGTGCAAAAACGCTTTAATCACAGTAATAATAAGGAAAAAAAAACACATTTTCGGTTATAAAAAAACCTCCATAAAACGCAGTTTTCAATGTATTTAATTCTTTCATGATACTTTTTTACTCCGTTTTTAATTTGAAAAAAGGCTTTCTAAACAAAAACTTAAAATATGAAAAAAATTTGTAACCAAATTTTAATTTTACTTATTTCAAAAGGGCTAGATACTTTATTTACAGATTTCGTTTACATAGCACTGAAATGTGTTATCAAATATTCTGTTTAAATCATTTGTGCACATACATACGTAGTGAACTATGTTTTTATAATATGAAATAACTAATTGTAAGACTGTGATTGCAATTTTTTAAATTATACTTATTGAACTTTACTCCGCTTGCTTCCTGAAAATTTCCCTTGATTTTAAATAAAATAATTATTTTTAAAGCAATAAAACCCTACGTTTAAGTGATTATTACTTAAAATTCTGTTCATTGAACTTTATTACACTATGTATGTGCTCGATAGCATGTTAATCGTTTCATTAAATGGCTAGAATAGTTAGACAGATAGTGTAACTGTCGATTATTACACAATCCGCTAGCTAATCCGCTGTCTAGAAATGGTATGAAATGTTTAATTAAACGGTGTGGTTACGATATGTATTTATCGTAGAGCATATAAAGTGAGCGTATAATCTATATAATAAAATCAAGTGACTATTCTTCATTAAAAAAATTTGACCAGATATATTTTATTCTCGTGTAAAGTTCAACATCCCATACAAAACTAATTACAATAAATAATCAGTATATTTTTCTTGATGTTTAAAATCAGTTTATAAGTCGCTTAATTTTAAAATGCTCTTTACGTAGCAAACATCTTTAAAATAATTATTTTTTTACATTGAACGTTAGAGAATATGTGGCCAGATTCGATGGTAATTAGTATTGTTATCACTGGAAAAAAGTTATAAAGCATTGTTTCATTAATGAATAATGAGATGGTTAATTATGAAGTAAGAATTGAATTTAAAAACTATGATAATCCAAATTCCAGATATTTTTAAACTTGGCAGCCTTGGAACTTAATGGTCATATTTATATTGTATATCATAAATGGTGTTCTACAATGACGTAATAGGGTTTATCAAAGGCAGCTTTAAAGGATTATCTATCTCGAGCCTCAAGGAGACCGATGAGAAAACTAGTGGCAAAATTTCACGAAGACGTTTCGCGAGCTTTGCAACTAGCTTCTGAAAATACCTAACTCAGTATTCTCATTGTATCTCCATAGTGAACAAAAATTTTAATTTAAATTGCTAATCTCCCACCCTGAGTAGACTGCATTCGCAGAGTATATAAAAAAATTCTTCCTTGGCAGTTTCATCTGACTGTATATACTTTTACAAACTTTTACATTGAAAAATAAAGAAAATATTATATTATAATTTTAATTATAATTATTAATAATCTTTATGACTCCTTTATTTCTCCTCCTTCATTGTATTTTTCAATCTCATGTGATTCAAATTGTTAATATTTCCCAAAGTGCAATGCTTCATTACGAAATTTCAATTGAAATAACGGGAATAAAAATAATTCAATTGAAAATTTGGGAGATTGTTTTATCAATTATAATTATTGGTAATTGCCTGGAATCTCGGCTGTACTGAAGTTTTATTTTTCGATATGGTTCTGTTTTAAGTAACTTTTTTTATATTCTATATGAAAAATTAAGAGAGGCAGCCAGGAAAATTAATTTTTTTGAATTAATAATATGAAAAAATCAAGGTTCCTGTTCGTTAATGAAATATTACATTGTAAAAATTTTGTTGAAAGAGAAGCTAGAAAGATGGGCTGGAAAGGGGAATAGGCGATTTAGAAGTCACCCGTCGCTCTTTTCAGCTCCCCTACCTCATTCCATTTCGCCCATTCTTTTTCAAACTTCTTTTATTTTTGGGATACATTTGTACATTCTTATCACAATGAGAAGGTATTAGTTTTATGTTAAAACTACCTTTCACGGATTTCACTAAATTTCCACGTTTCGAGACCTCCTAATTCTGAGAAAATAGGTTTTACTATGGTATCTGTATGTCATCATTGTCATCGTTGTCGTTGACTAACAAGAATGATCCAGTTCGTTAACCAACTTTTTTTGACTAACGATTCTTGTTTTATCGTCATAAACGGTTAACCTTTAATTTTGAAAGAACTGAGCATAAATGTGGAGGAAGTACAAAGCCCGAGCGCGACGCGCGAGATACAACAGACGCATGCATTAGACGTGCTCAAACTTTCGTGCGAAGCGAGCCACGTACACAGCGCGCGATGAGAATGTGCCCGCACAGCAAGCAGTTTTTTTTTTATTTTAAGCATTAAAAATGCTTTAATTTTAAATATAGGAAGTTTGAAGTTATTCAATATGTTCTGAAAACTTCAATTTCGAATAGGTCCAACTGAAATTATCCAATTTAATAGTTTAATTTAACCTTCGGAGCACACTATGGGTCACTCAGACCCTTAAATCGATTTTTGTTAGAAATATGTTTTAAGGCAGTAATTTTAGCCAAAAATATCAAAAATTGTCAAATTTCAATTTTTTAGAAATTTTTTTTCTCCGAAACAACTGTTTTTTTAAGGATTTTTTTCGTTGTGTGAATAATTTCAATGACTGTTTTAAACTAAATAATTGATTCTACAATGTTTGAAGAATATCTAAGAATTTTTTCAAGTTAATCGGATAAGTAGTTTTACAATGGTAGACCGCGGAAAAGCGCACAGGGTCTCACAGACCCACAGTGTGCTCCGTGATCGAAAAAATAGGTGTGTGCCCCGACGGTTAAAAAGTATAAGATAAGATATTAGTAAAAGTAAACAAAATAAAAAAAGTAAATGTTAAATATATTGTTTTCATGAAATTATTTTTTAAACTTTAGGCAAATTGTTGATTAAATTTTCTGCCTGGTTTTAAAATGATCTTAGAGTAGATAAAACCTAGCAAAGAGAGTCTATAGTTGAAACACATTACGTAGCACGAGCTCTAGTTCTGAGCTTAATGGGTAAACTGAAGTTAAACGTGCTTTCAAAGTGGTACAACGTATATCTATGAGTAAGCTGCTTTAACCGTATATCTGTAGTAGAAAGTGAGATCTGATCCTCAATCTGTGCATTCGTAAATCTGAATACATTTTATAATTACCTAATTTGTTCCTGCAATTATTTTTATGAAATGAATTGTATTATTTTCCACAAATTTATAACTCACTAAAAAATAAATCATTTTTTAATTTTCCGGACTGATTTCAAAGCCTAAATTCAAATTTCAATTAAACCGAGGTGTTAACCACTAACTAATTCAAGTGTACACATATTAGTAAATTCTATTGAATTCTTTTGCATTCTTTAAATTTTTATTTAATTCTTATGAATTCCCATTAATCCTTCTGAATTTTTCTGAATTCTTCTGAAATCTTCTGAATTCTCTGAAATCTTATGAATTTTTAAAATTATCTTGCTTCTAATCTTTTGTGGATTCTTCTCAGTTCCTTGAATTCTATGAATTCTTTGCATTCTTTGGAATTCTTTGGAAATCTTATAAATTCTTTGAATCCATATAAATTTGTTAGAATTCTGATGAATTCTTTAAATTCCTATGAATTCTTTTGAATTCTTTGAAATTCTTGAATTCTTATGAATTCTTGAGAATTTTATGAATCCTTAAGAATTTGATGAATTCTTAAAAATTTTATGAATTCTTAAGAATTTTATGAATTCTTAAGAATTTTATGAATTCTT